>JARQOC010000004.1:337609292-337644108 GCA_033576535.1 Allobates femoralis | reverse complement strand
AAGTCAGGCATATCTATCGATCAGATCTGTAGAGCGACAATATGGTCTTCGCTTTCTACATTTCCATTCTGACACACGTTTAAAGAAAAGGGTTATCCTAAAAAAAATTCTTAAAGATGCCTATGCTAAGACCAAGCTGATGACGCAAGATAGTTGTCTAAGTAAGATGGCAGATAAGAGAGTAGCACCAACCCAGAATGATGATAGAAGTAAATGAAGTTTTGTAACAACTTACTGCCAATCCCGTGCATTGATACGGTCTATTTTGGGAAATTATTGGTTTGTTTTAAAAGGAGATCCTCTCTTAGGAATAAAAGTGCCAGATAAACCAACTATTGTATTTTAGGAGAAATTAAAATTTAAAAAATTTTATAGCTCCCAGCAACATTAAGAAGAAATTTGAGAATCCAGAAGCTAATGTTGTACCACCTGCTGAGAAATGGGGATGCTATTCTTGTAAAGTTGGGAAGTGTATGTGTTGTAACGTAATACAGGATGGCACTAAACAATTTAGGTCAAATACAACTAAGGAGGTCTTTGATATAAGACATAGATTGACTTGTCAATCCTCTTACATAGTCTATTTATTAGAATGCCCCTGCGGGTTACAATATGTGGGGAGGACGATACAGGCGACCCATAATCGTCTAAATAAACATAGACAAAATATAAGATCAGGGTTCCAACAGCACAGTGTCTCCCGACACTATGACAAATATCACCTAAGAGACCCCAGTAAGATTCATACCATAATTGATCAAGTATGTGAAGGTGGACAGGACAGATTGAGTAGACACATTAAGAAGGAAAGCTACTGGATCTTCATATTGGGGACCCTTTATCCAGAGATTCTCAATCTGACAATAGAAAAAGTGTCCAGGAATTAATCCGTTTCCTGATAATTTTAGATTCTTTTCCTATTATTGTTTATTCATTATATTATGTATGTTTTTTTTTTTTAATAATTTTTTTATATATATTTTTATTTTATTTTATTTATTTTTTTTATTTTTTTCTAATTCTTATTTTTTTTTTCTTTTTTCTTTTCTTTTATTTTGATTTATTTATTTTTTTTATATTTTTTTTTTTTTTGTTTTTTTTTGTTTTTTTTTTTAGAGGGGGAATAAAAATGTAGGAAAAGGAAATTACAAGTGGGCAAGGAGTTTTTTTTATAATATAATATATAGATATAATATGGATGTCCTTGTATAATATTAATTAATTTAATAATTTTTTAATGTTCTAATATAATTTTTATATACATATTTTTTATATATATTTTGTAATGTATATATTGATCATATAGTAGATTTTTTGATGTAATGATTTTTATTGTATTGTCTTATCAATGCTGTTCATATTAGGGCACATATAAATACATATTTTTATTTATTTAGGATAGTTAGGATAAAATTGGATATGGTCATTTTATGTGTATACCTTGTTTGGGAGACTAATGGGTTAAAAAGCGGGTGTATACTAATGTTATCCTGGCCCAATGGGATTCTGGGCCGTCCTATATAAAGTTTTAATTGTTACTTAACCTCCATTCCACTTGAGAAAGACTGCACTACACCGTCGAAACATGTCGTGGTGACGGAGGTTTTTTCTTAATAAAGGACTTTTCACCTGATCAGGAATCCTTGCCCTGTTCTGAGCGTCCAGCAGGAGATCGTGCTATTTGTTCCACTGGTATTTCTCTCTCCCTGAGGGCACGGCAGGAGCTGCTCGTTCTTAGCCGCAAGGACCTGTATCGCCGTGGCTACGGCTTAACACTGGAGACATAGGACCTGTCTGACGGCAGCATGCCCGGTCACATGGGACGTGAGGAGGTGGAGCCTGTGTAATACGAGGAAGTGAGTGGGGACACCTGTGGCCGACCGGAGGCCGCACGGCGTGAGACCTCTTTCTTACATTAACTTGCAGACAGCCTGGCTTAAGGAGGAGACCCCCATAATCGCTCACACTTACACCATTGTTGTGCATGGACCGCACAACACTAGGAGGTTAGTAGACATAGAACCATAAGTTAAGAGACTAAGGCGATATTGTACCATTGCGCCCCCTTTCTCTCCTTTTGTCTTTACATATTCTCCGCTCATAGCTTATCAAAAGTGACGGCCAAGCTCTTGTAATGGCCGACGTTGATGCCAGCACTGATCCTGGCTGTTAAACCAGAGTTCCTCAACTCCAGTTTTCATGGTTCACCAATCAAGTTTTCAGTATTTTCTTAGGTAATAGAATGCTTATCTGTGCAATACTATGGAAATATTTTAAACATGATCTGTTGGCGGATCTTGAGGACTACAGTTGACTAACACGATTTAACGCATTAGATGCTGTGATCTAAACGACTGTTTATAGAGAAGGGTGTGATTAATGATGCTTTCTAAATTGTTTTTCTCGATTTACACAAATACAGTTGAAAGTGTTCATCACAGTGCTTGCATAAAAGGAATAAACAAAATGTTAAGCTTTGTTTTCAATGTTTTTTTTTTATTGAAGAAAAGTGCTATTAATGCAACAAATAGTCTCCAGGCATCTGGCGTTCAGGTATGAGATACAATAGTTGCAATTGAGTAATGTGGCAGAGTGCAGGAAAACAGCATGAATACTCTAAGGCTGGCTTCACACTGCAGTTTATTCACTGATCAGTGTCCATCCAGTTTGTGTGCCAAAACCAGGAGAGGAACTTGCAGAGAAAAACTATAATTGAAAGATTGACACCTGTTCTGAATTTTGGAGTCACTCCTGGTTTTGGCACACAAACCGGATTGAACCTGATCAGGGAAAAACTGCAGTGTGAAGCCAGCCTGAGTCTTTCTTTCAAGTGGACGACTGGGCCATATCTTCTTGCCTAGAATTCATGTAGTCCATTGTTCTTGGAGATAATTGACAAGATTTAAATAATGTAAATGGAGTGTAAAGGAATTCCTATGATAACTCTAGATCGATAATATTCAAGTCGCATAAAGTATTTCTGGCAGTTATGGTAAATTAGATTAATTCTATAATTAAGGCTATAAGATATTTACTTGTACAAACTAAAGAGGAGAAAGAGGGTGGAGGAATGGGAAAGCGTAGGGGGGGTGCAGTGGGGTGGAGAATGGGGGATTAGAAAGAGAAGAGAGAGTTAAGGGAAAGTGACTCAGAGCAGACAGTCGTCACAGTCTGGCAAGAGGGCCGAGACTAGCTTAGGTGGGTGGGTTTAGGTATATCATTTTTAATTGTCAGAAGTAACGTCTGATAAGAACTCGGGCAATTTCCTGAATTTTATCCATGGGTCTCAGATTGCTTGAAAACCCTGTGAGCTGCACTGCAAAATGGCCGCTAGCGCTCCACAGTGAGGTATAGGATGTCTATTTTCTGCAATAGTTGATCTTTACTGGGGGTTTCCATAGCCCTCCAGTACAGTGGGACTAATGATTTTCCTGCCGCCACAAAGTGCAAGGCTAATTTCAAGGCTAGTTTTTTGTGTGGCCATGTGGGTAGATTTTAATAGTGCCATTACTGGGTTTAGGTGGGCATTCATATGTAGGACATCGTAAATAGTTTGTCATACTAACTTCCAGAATGTGTATAATATATATATATTTTATATATATATGCTTGTGCCTTCGCTGAGATTACATCTCCAGTTGTCAGCTGAGTTGGAGGATGTCCATTTGTGTTCTTCGGAAGGAGTGTGATGCCACCTGAAAGCTATCTGAGTTTTCCTTGAGTCTGACAAATGGGGATGGCCTGTGTGATGCTTAGTAAATGTGTTTTCTTTATTCAGGGGTAAATGGATTTCTTAACTCTTTCCCAGTTAGAAAGGTATTTTCTTGTATTGACTGCCTTGCAATCCATTAGTGTTGCTGCCGTGTTTAAAAAGTTTTTTTTTTTCCCCTAGTCTATGCTGAGTGCTGCAGCTGTAATTGGAGAAGTGAGTCATAGCATTTGGGTGGAGGTGGAAGGGTATGTCCTACTATTCAGATCTCTACTCTCTCAGCCTTTAAATAGCTTCACTTCCTTCCACTAGGTGTCACAGAGCTCATTTCTACTCGGACTCCGTGGTGTGAAGTCGTGCTGTGATGTGTTAATGCTGTCATTGACTTCCATCGACGTTGCTGGGTTTCCCAGTCTATGGGTGGAGATAGAGAGGTCCTTAGACGAGGGCTGATCAGGAGCGAAGGGCTAGGATGGCGACCAAAGCCGCCTCACCTTCAGCGGTACATTCGGGAACAGGGCTAGTCAAGGGCCCCAAGTCCATGGCCAGACTAGCTCCCCTGAATGCCCTTGCCCATCTTACCATCTTGCCTCCTGATTCCCTATTCGTTATACCACCCCGTGACAGGTATGCCCTCTTTTCCGACTTATCTTTAGTGATGAGCTATTGAAGTATAGTAGATAAAATTTTCTTCGGTGGGTTTGTTTGTGCACGGATTATTTCATAGTGAGTTAAGGGTCGAAGAGTGTTTATATGATCTTTCCTCTGCCTCAGTTTCTCTCCAAGCGCCACATATTGGAGAAATGAGAAGCTAGCTAATTGCGGTATTAATTTACATTCGTGTAGTGAGGTGAGAGCTCCATCTATTAGTATCGGATCTAGAGATATATGTTCCCCATTCACAGGGTTGGTAATTTCTGGTGGATTAACTGTTAGTACCACCCCTGTCACCACTAACTACAGTTAAGCACCTACTTAGGGACTAATTGTTGACTCTGTCTTCTCCAAATGTTGGACGCTGCTAAGGTATGTTTGTTAACAATGTTGTTACAAAAGGAGATTGACTACTAGCTGGTCGTATGGCTCCAGTGAACTGAATGAACCTTGGGCCTATAATAATGAGAGACTCCTCATGTCTACCAGCTTCCCTTTGGAGGTTCATAATCCAGTGTACTTCACGAGCTTTGAGGCCAGAGGTTCATATCTCTCTACGTTGTCGAAGGAGTGAAATGACCTCTAATGTGGACAAGTGCTACAAGAAAATGAACATTATTACTCCCCCCCTTCTCCCTCCCCCCTCTCCCCACCCCCCCCAACCTGGATTTCCCCCCTCCTACCAATTTTAACATTTAATGGGGTAATTCCCTTGTTATAATGTGGTTTGTAATTTCTTTTAGTGTTGAAAACTAATAAAAACTATTGATGACAACAATGTTGTTGATTGTTTGAGAGGGTCTGGCAAGGAGTAGGGTGTGAGGGGTCATGCTTTCGTCAGTATGATCCTATACTTTCCCCTTTGGCTTCCTGGCCCAATCAATGGTCCTGGCTATCATTGCTTCTTGGTAATGTTTAGAAATGTTGGGGGCTACCATTCCACCTCTATTTTTTTGGCAAGGAGAGGGTCTGTTTATTAAATCTAGATTTCTGTCCTCCACATGTGGTTAAGAACAAGGTGTGTACTTTAGCTAAAAAGGATTGAGGAATTGTGAACAGAAGCATCTGGAGAAGGTAAATGTACTTGGATGGAATGATGCTTTTTATCAAATTTTTACTCCTTACCCAGGAGATGAATGGGGCTTTCAACGATTTGTGTTTTCAGTGGTTGGGATAAGTGGCTTGAAATTTAGATCAAACAGGTCTCGAGGGTTCTTAATTATTTTAACGCCTAGGTAGGGGACAAACTTTGTGGGCCATTTAGCATCAACATGAAGTTCAACATTAGCATTTTACATTTTTGAGCAATCCGTATATTGCACCGACAAAAGCACATATGAATAAAAGGAGAAAACAACGAAGTTTTGTGCAAAAATCTATCAAATTATTTGTACAAAATTCACAGTGATGTGTTAAAAAACTAGATTACATGACATATTACAAGAATATGACACAATGTTTTACATACAACAATTATAGAGTTCACCTAGTTTCATTGTTGATGAAAATTACATAAGCAGAGCAGTCTCATAGGCAGTGTAATTTACAATTTTTTAAGCCAAAGGTGATTATCAAAACTAAATCTCTCAACTTCATGTATAACTATTTTGCACAGTTATAATTACTCTGGGTTATATATCTTATCTAACACTGTCCTGTTGTATTAAGACTCTACACAATTTTTATTGTTATACAACCATCAATATGTATTTAAGCAGTTTCTAATAAGGAGACAGCAGGATGATTACTTCCTGGTCAGTAATAATACTGAAAAAATGTTGCCTTGGAATAAATTCCCCACAAAAAAGTCAAGAAATCAGCCATTTTACCCATAAAGTCTGCTTGTCTAGGAGTCATAGTTTGCAGGACTCAGTACATAGAGGATGCTGACTACACCAAGAACCTCCTACGCACATTTCGCTGTTTTGGGGTTATGATAATTCATGGGAGAGAACCTATATATACCCTGCGACTACGATCTTATATTTTACACTGAGCCTCCGAGAATCGCTGCTACCCAGGAAGGGTTCAAGTTACCGCCTATCGGCGGTACATGCGCGCCAAGCATACCACGTATATGGAAACTCCCCTGTCGTCCCGGAAGTGCGTCACATTTCATGCCCTGGAAGCAGAGAGGTTGCCATGGCTCCCAGGCATGCGCACCATCTTGAGGATGCCAGACAGAGCACAGGAGCAGCATGTGTCAGTGTGCATGCGCACAGCTGGGCTTGGAGCCTACACATCATAGATTAAATAGGAGCCACCAAAATATAACCAATGGTATTCCCCCGAACCTCTAAAGCTTTTGAGAGTAATACACATATAGTCCATCATTGTTTTATAAAGATTTAGGGCATCCATTTTCCTTCAGGTGGAAATCCTTTCCATCGTAAATGTTCTCATCGACAGGTGAGAGGTCATCATTAGCGCTTTCAAAAATTTTACTGATAGTGTATCCACAGCTCTATATGGGCAGAAAAATGGATTGACAGCATATTTACAAGAACAGAGCGTAGCTGATTACCTTATTTAGTGCCCTAGGCACCAGAGTATCAAGGGTAGAAATCCATTTGGCTTCACATATGGCCAACATCCCCTTAAGGTTCCTCCCCCTTAATGCCGATGTGGATTGCATCAATCCCCCTCACTTTAAGACTACTAGTATCACAATTGTGATGAATCTTAAAATGTCTAGGCAGTGTTTTGAGTAATGTTATATCGTCGAATGCTCTAGCTTCTTCAATGCCCCTCACATGTTCCCTCACTCTTGTTCGTAACTCCATTGACTTTAACCCTACATAAATGAGTGGGCACCCACATGTCGCAAAGTAAACCACATGTGTGGTGCTACATGAAATGTAGTGTTTGATGTTGTACGTCTTGTTTCCGTCACTTGAGTGAAAGGTAGAGGTGCGAAGGACATTTCCATGTCTTTTGGGCAGAGTCCAATAGTTTAGTGAAGATGTCACTCAGAACTGGGCCCAGCGAGTCTGTAGACATTGTTTCCAGGAGGCCTCTGCTTTGGAGATTGTTCCTCCTGTTCCTCCTTTCCCTGTTCTCATGATCCTCCTAGATGTTGTAGATGGTGTTGATATGGCCTTCCTGTGATTTGGATGCAATCTAGCGAGGAATTTGTATGTTGGATTACGGCTGATTAAGTAGCCTCCAGCACTTCGACCCTCTGCCCTATCTGGACGATGTCTTGCATGATATTTACTACCTCCTTGATGACAGGGTCCATTTGCCAGGATTCTTTTTTTTTTTTTTTTTTTTTTTTTGAACTATTAGTTTTTATTCAGATTTTACGGAAATAAGTAAAATATCAACATTTTCCATTACCAATAAGTAAAAGTAACAATAAAAAAGGATAATAGATGGTAAGGAGAGGAGGGGAAGAAGGAATCATGGGGAAGAGACATCAAAGCATCACGGATACATAACTGGAAAATATCAGGTCAAGAAGTGAAAATGTTGAGCACAGTTCACGAGTATCATGTATGGTGGATGTCGACATAATAGATAAATACAGTAGAGACATAGCAGCATTCTCAGAAGCAGAGGAAAAAACATTGGTAAATCAGTTGACAATTTTAACTATATTGTGGGGCGAGTTCACCCAGGAATCCCACCAATTAAGAATTTTGTTGTTGCGTGAAATATTATGGGCCATTGTCAATTCGTATTAGAAGTGCAAGTTTAGTCTACTCAGAAGCTCCTCATGCAGGGTGGATAAAAATCAATGTTTTTTTTTTAAAAAAATCAAAAAAATCGGATTTTTTTGATTTAAATCGGATTTTTTTCAATAAACTGCTTTTTGAGGAAAATATTTTACCATCCAAAGGTTCTTCCATCATGAGATAAAGCTGAGTTGTTTAACTCAGTAGAATAAAGGCTGTATATGTGTAACATTCACAAGGCCATGCTCTTCCAGAGGTTTCTGTAGGATTAGTGAGCAGTTTCTCTCCTATATTATCAGACGCTCGCTTTACTTACGCAGTTCTCAAAACTGAATTTGACTCCGCAGAGGTCCCAGCCTCTTCTTCACGGCAAAAATGTTACAACATGAACAGAGTTGAGAAAAAGACCTTAATCCTATTGTTCTACAAACCTATGAATACAGAATCAACCCCTTCAGTGCCAAGTCCAAGAAGTTAGACAATATGTTTCTGATTGTTGGGAGTGGAATAGATCTGCACAACACAAGAAGAATGTGAATCTAAGTGTGAGGAGGAGGAAGGGCAAGCAGACAAGAAAATGAAAGTGAAACTTTGAGCACAATACTGCAGCATAGCCACAGACAGACAAGTCTGGATCTGTTTGTGTGTACGATCTGAGGTTTATTACATTCTTTCCTTATAATGGCAGCAGGCCATAAAAGAGACCCAGTTTGGGAATATTTTAATGAAGCTCCTTCGCCTATCGGTAAGGCAGGCATGCGTGCAAAATGCAAACGATGCAACAAAGAGATGCAAGGCCTGGTGGCGCGAATGAGGCAACATCATGAGAAGTGCGGTGATGAAGATGACCAAAGAAACACTTCTGAACAGGCAGGATCTTCAGGTTGGTAAACCTTTTTATTGAATCCTATTTCTAAAGACTGAACTGTCGTGTGAGAAATTATATTTCTTATTATTACTGCATGTTACTGTCATTTGGTACAGTTATGAAGAAAAACAAATATTCCTTTTGGGGCAGGGGCAGTGATGTGTTGTGTACAATAAGCAGAAATTGTATAATAAACAAAATAACAGCATTGACTTTTTTTGTTTGGGGAATTCATGGATTCTGGAAACTATCCACCTCCAAGATCACCATCATCCTGTTGTACAGTTTCAGAGTTATCCATCCAGGATAGTGCTTCATTAGCAGCAGCATCATCATCATCAGACACCCACAGCCACATATCACCATCACCCAAAAGGAAGAAAAAACCTTTACCTCCTGGAACCACCATAGATAGGTTTGTGATAAGAACTAGCAGATTAGAAAAAGAGTTGATTGATGAAAAAATTGCCCAGTTTATTTATGCAACGAACTCTTCTTTCCGTCTGACTAAGAACCCACATTTCATTAATATGGTTCAGTCACTGAGACCAGGATGCAGTCCACCCAGCAGAGCTGATGTTGCAGGGAAACTGCTGGATCAAGTGTATGACAGAGAAATGGAGCAATGTGCAACAGCTCTGGAGGGTAAAATTGTTAACCTAAGTATTGATGGGTGGAGTAATGTCCACAATGATCCTATTGTATGTGCTTGTATAACAGAAGAAGGTAAAATCTTCCTTGCACAAACAACTGATACGTCCGGAAATGCACACACAGCAGAATACTTACAAGAAGTGGCAGTAAAAGCTGTAACGACATGTTAACAAAAATTCAAATGTCTAGTATTTGTTTTCACTGACAATGCTGCAAACGTATCCAAGATGAGAAGAGATTTAAAAGAGCAGGGAGGGAATACAAAGCTGCTAATAACATGGTTGCAGTGCTCATTTGCTGCACCTCTTAGCCAAAGACTTAAGTGTTCCAGAAATAAAGGCTAATGTTGTTGAAATTGCTAAATACTTCCGTAATCATTTTGCTGCAGCAGCTCTGAAAAGGATGGGTGGAACTAAGCTAACGCTCCCACAAGATGTTAGATGGAGCTCTGTGGTGGACTGTTTAGAGCAGTATATCAAAAACTGGCCTATTCTGATGACACTTTGAAGAAAATCGAGATAAAATAGATGGCACTGTCACGGCCAAAATCCTCAACATTGGGCTTAAGAGAAATGTTGAACATATGCTGAGCTTCCTGAAACCCGTCTCTCAAGCTTTAAACAAAATACAGAAAAATAGCTGTTTTATTGCGGATGCTGTTGAAATTTGGAAGGAACTGAGTGAACACTTAAAAACAGAACTACACATGGACAGAATTAAATTACAAGCAGTAAACAAACGAATGGGACAAGCACTGACTCCAGCTCATTTTTTGGCAAATATTGTCAATATCCAATATCAGGGTCAAAACCTAAGTGCTGAGGAAGAGGAGTTAGCTATGACATGGGTATCCAGCAATCATCCATCTTTAATGCCAACTATAATAAACTTCAGAGCTAAGGGGGAACCATTCAAGAAATATATGTTTGCTGAAGATATTTTAAGGAAGGTCACACCAGTAAACTGGTGGAAGTCACTTAAGCGCTTGGTTTTAGAGACTATTCAAGTAATGATTTCACTTTTAACAGCAGTAGCTTCTTCTGCAGGCGTTGAAAGAATATTCTCTTCCTTTGGACTCATTCATTCTAAATTGAGAAATCGGTTGGGACCCAATAAAGCAGGAAAGCTTGTTTTTCTTTTTCAGATTATGAATAGGAACAAAGAAGAAGATGATGATGAAGATGACGACAAGTGAGCTACAGAGGACAGCAGGGACAGTAGTATTTAAGTTTTTCATTTGTCGGCTGGGCTGACAGTCTAAGTTTCTTAAAATATATATATATTTTGTTTAGCCAAATTAGTTAAAGCGATCCTAAACCCAGAAACTGACCCCCCCTTATCTTTAGACCTGTCCCTGCACCCCCTCTTATCATTTCTAGCCATCCCTTTTGCATAAAAAATCGCTTTTGTAAAGTAAGAGAAAAGTATATAATAGTTTGACCTGTGTGAGTTCTCCGTTTCTGTTGGAAGCCGAGATAGGAGGCGCCTGTCTGCTGCTGCCTGATAATTATTCACGCCCTTCTCTGCTTGCTGCCTTTGTGAGTATGTGGCCGCGTCATGAAAGGGGGCGGGGCTCCGGCATCACGCGATTTAGCCCCGCCCCCTTTCATGACGCGGCCACACACTCTCAAAGGCAGCAAGCAGAGAAGGGCGTGAATAATTATCAGGCAGCAGCAGACAGGCACGCCTATCTGCGGCTTTAAACAGAAACGGAGAACTCACACAGGTCAAACTATTATATAGTTTTCTCTTACTTTACAAAAGCGATTTTTTTTATGCAAAAGGGATGGCTAGAAATGATAAGAGGGGGTGCAGGGACAGGTCTAAAGATACGGGGGGGGTCAGTTTCTGGGTTTAGGATCGCTTTAACAAACATGGATGTTTGTTTAAGCAAATAACTTGTGCTGTAATGTTATTGTTTCAGTTGAATAAATCTATTTAAATTGTTATTAAGGTCAGGATTATTTTTCTCCTTCCTAAGTACAACAGAACAGTGGTGTCCAAATATGAATGATTAACCCATTAAACTGGGGAGAAAAAAGTAATATAAAAAGTGATTCTAAAAATCTTCATCTACTTGCATGTTAAAGTAGCAAGAACTAGTTTAGGTAGAAACTTTGATTTAAATCACTGATTTAAATCAAGCCTTATGGTGGGGTTACACGTCCCGATATCGCGGCGATATCGGAGGCAACGACGCGGGAGCGCGCATTTAGTGCACGTTTCTCCCTGCATCGCATCGCCAGTTTACACGCCGCGATATCGGGATGCAACGTCCCTCCGATGTCTACGCCCACCAACCCAGGAACGACCAGTTAACATGGGAGTGAATGGGTGACGTGAGCGTAGACATCGGAGTTGGGCTGTCACACGCAGCGATGCTGGTACAACGGCCTTGCGATATCGGCGAGTTGAATAGCTTTGCTATTCAACTCCGATATCGTTTTGGCATCGTTCCAGCATCCCGTTGGATGCCAAAACAATACAACGCGCACACGATATCGGCTCCAACTCGCGACCCACGTGACTTTTTGTCGGAGTTGGGTCGGAGTTGGACGCCGATATCGCGGCGTGTAAACCCACCATTACTGACTAGTGATTTAAATTGTGATTTAAATCGTGATTTAAATCAGCTAGATTTAAATCAAATCCACCCTGTCGACCTCATGTGAAGGAATAGAGGAGGATTTCCAGTGGGAAGCCAAACATAAGCGAGAGGCTATCAGTACATTTGTTATAGGTCTTTATATAAAATATGGTGGTGCACATTTGATTAAACGGGGTGCAAAATACCGCATGACTGTTATCATTGCTCACACTTTTTCTTTTTTCTTGTATAGCTCTCATAGGTTGATGAAGTCCCCAATATTACACACATGTATTTGTATCCCCTGTGGTTTAGGTCCTCTAACATCTATACCTGGAGTTATGTTTATACGCGATCAGTAACCATGAACCCCCTTTCTCCTTTGTTTGTTTATTTAATGGATATATAAAACATGCATTATCATCATTATTAACTATATCCTCATTGGGTTTCATGATTCTTATTCCCTTTGATATGCATGGTCTTTTCCTTCTTTCTCCTTAACAACAAAGGTATCTATTATGGCATACTGTGACATTCCCATGTTGATATGGTATGGGTGTTCGGCTTTGGATATCCAATTCCATTAAAGGATTATCCTATAGCTTAACCATTCTGTATTGACTGTTAGTAATTTGCCACCATTATCGGTTGTGGCTTAATAACGGCAATATTATAGCTTTGCTGAACTATTTCCTACTCAGGGGGCGGAGTTTGCGGCGTTCATTGAATCTATGACAACTGCAGGGACGCTGACTGCTAGCCTATAATGTCACATCCGGTGCGCGGCTGGTTGTATACAGCCGGTTGTCAAAACACCAACCGCCTCCCTATGATGCGTCGGATCACGTGCGCGGCTTTCCTCATTTCCGGTGCGGTCTGATTTGCATAGGATATTACTATGGCACCAGTCGACATTTCATGATCTATAGGATCATGTGCGCGCAGTGCTTCGGCCATAGCAAACCAGGACACATGTCTCTTGTGAGTACGCCTACTCTCACCTGACTACACTTTTTTGTTAATTACCATGATATATAAGACAATCATCCATAGTTGGATACAGATTCCCCTGAGGAAGCTGCTAAGTGCAGCGGAACGCGTGGGACCCCAAACCCCCAGGTTGCAGCCATATTGTATGGTAATATTGTGATTGGATTATGGGTTTGGTTATATTGGGAGCAGATTTTAGGGCAGGAACATTAGACATGATGTTTTGCTAATGATATGTAACAACTTGAGACTATTCGGTATGATTATATGTGTTTTATTATGCACCTTAACTGTTTCTCTATTATAGGAATAGGTTAGTTAAGAAGGTGTGACTCTAACAATAGTCTAGTGGAGTGTTTGGGCGCCCTCCATGATTCTATTTGGAGCCAGAGCGGGGCATTAGGACGAGACCACCAGATTTGTGCGATTTCAAGGAGTATCTCCTTATAATAAGTGTGACTGTCTGGTGCTCCCAGGCCACCCATACCACTCGGGAGAATGAGAATGGAGTTGGCTATCCGATGAGGTTGATTATTCCAAATGAATTTGTTCAAAATAGTCTGGAGGCAGTTAAGAAACTTGGAAGGGAAAAAAATGGGTATACAACATAAAGTACATTATTTTGGGAAGAAGTATCATTTTAACCACTTGGATTCTGGCTATCCAGGACAATTGGATAGAAGTATACGTAGATAGAACCTTCTTGATTTCCTTTATTAGGAGATCACTATTAGCTTGCATTATATATTTTGTTTGGGTTATGTAAACCCCTAGGTAAGTAAATCCCTTCGTCGCCCAGGCGAACGGATATAATTGTCGTAAGGCCTCCTGTTCTGGTTCGGTAATATTAATCGGGAATATGGCAGATTTAGTAAGATTCAATTTGTAATATGATGCTTCAGAGAATTTATTTAACGTGCTCATTAATTCTGGGTTAGTGGTAGACACGTTCATACATGTGAAAATGACGTCGTCGGCATAGAGGCCGATCTAATGTTCTACTGGACCCAATCTGACCCCCGAGATATTTTTACCGGTTTGGACGGACGATTGCAGCCAATGGTTCCATAATTAATGTGACTGAGAGGAGAGAGGGGGCAACCTTGTCTAGTGCTATTTGTGATATCAAACGATTAGGAAATGAAGCCCGAGGCCCTGACCAAGGCACTAGGGGAGGAGTACAGGGCCATGATGGAGATTTTAAAACGGCCAGGGATTGCAAATTTACTCAAAACCTCACTGAAGAACCCCCAATGCACTCGGTGAAAGGCCTTCTCCACATCAAGGGAGAGGAGCGCACCCGGAGTGCCCCCTCTCTCCAATACCCCCAGTAAATCCACTAGCTGCCTTGTCCCGTCCCGTGCCTGCCTACCTGGGATGAATCCTACTTGATCCGGTGCGATAAGGGAGGGCAAAACTACCATTAGTCGAGAGGCGAGCAATTTAGCGTACAATTTCAGATCGCAGTTAAGTAAGGCGATCGGGCGGTAACTGCTCGGAGATGTTGGTACCTTCCCAGGTTTGGGAATTGTCGAGATAATAGCGTATAATCCCTCCCGCTCAATCTTCCCCCTCTCCTGCCAGTAGTTAAAAACTTTCAGGAGATGTGGAGTCAAAGTTGTTGTGAAGGTGGAGTAATAATGGTACGTAAATCTGTCAGGGCCCGTGGCGGAACGTTTTTTAATGGAGCGTGTGCTGGTCAAAATCTCCTGTTTGGTTAGAGGGGGTATCAACCAGGACGACTGGGCTACCGTAAGAGTAGGCAGTTTGGCTTTGCTCAGAAAATCCCGGATAGAGTCCGTAGTTAGTTGAGGGGTTGAGTCTGAATTTTTTAAGTTCTACAGTTGTGGCCAAATGTATTGACACCCCTGCAATTCTGTCAGATAATACTCAGTTTCTTCCTGAAAATGGTTGCAATCACAAATTCTTTGGTATTCTCTTCATTTAATTTGTCTTAAATGAAAAAACACAAAAATAATTGTCCTAAAGCCAAATTGGATATAATTCCACACCAAACATAAAAAAGGGGGTGGACAAAAGTATTGGTCTGTTAGAAAAATCATGTGATGCTTCTCTAATTTGTGTAATTAACAGCACCTGTAACTTACCTTATCACACTTGCAACCAGTTGACATGGATTAAAGTTGACTCAACCTCTGTCCTGTGTCCTTGTGTGTACCACATTGAGCATGGAGAAAAGAAAAGACCAAAGAACTGTCTGAGGACTTGAGAAACCAAATTGTGAGGAGCATGAGCAATCTCAAGGCTACAAGACCATCTTCAAAGACCTGAATGTTCCTGTGTCTACCGTGCACAGTGTCAAGAACTTTAAAGCTCATGGCACTGTGGCTAATCTCCCTAGATATGGACAGAAAAAAAAAATTGACGAGAGATTTTAACGCAAGATTGTGCGGATGGTGGATAAAGAACCTCGACTAACATCCAAACAAGTTCAAGCTGTCCTGCAGTCCGAGGGTACAACAGTGTCAACCCGTACTATCCGTCGGCGTCTGAATGAAAAGGGACTGTATGGTAGGATACCCAGGAAGACCCCACTTCTTATCCCGAGACATAAAAAAGCCAGGCTGGAGTTTGCCAAAACTTACCTGAGAAAGCCTAAAACATTTTGGAAGAATGTTCTCTGGTCCGATGAGACAAAAGTAGAGCTTTTGGGCAAAGGCATCAACATAGAGTTTACAGGAGAAAAAAGAGCCATTCAAAGAAAAGAACACGGTCACTACAGTCAAACATGGTGGAGGTTCCCTGATGTTTTGAGATTGCTTTGCTGCCTCTGGCACTGGACTGCTTGACCGTGTGCATGGCATTATGAAGTCTGAAGACTACCAACAAATTTTGCAGCATAATGTAGGGCCCAGTGTGAGAAAGCTGGGTCTCCCTCAGAGGTCATGGGTCTTCCAGCAGGACAATGACCCAAAACACACTTCAAAAAGCACTAGAAAATGGTTTGAGAGAAAGCACTGGAGACTTCTAAGGTGGCCAGCAATGAGTCCAGACCTGAATCCCATAGAACACCTGTGGAGAGACCTAAAAATGGCAGTTTGGAGAAGGCACCCTTCAAATGTCAGGGACCTGGAGCAGTTTGCCAAAGAAGAATGGTCTAAAATTCCAGCAGAGCATTGTAAGAAATTCATTGATGGTTACCGGAAGCGGTTGATCGCAGTTATTTTGGCTAAAGGTTGTGCAACCAAGTATTAGGCTGAGGGTGCCAATACTTTAGTCTGGCCCATTTTTGGAGTTTTGTGTGAAATGATCAATGTTTTTTGTTTTTTTCTTCATGTTCTTTTGTGTTTTTTCATTGAAGACAAATTAAATGAAGATAATACCAAAGAATTTGTGATTGCAATCATTTTCAGGAAGAAACTGAGTAATATCTGACAGAATTGCAGGGGTGTCAATACTTTTGGCCACAATTGTACAGAGATTCAGAATAAAGTTTAAATTGTTCTGCAATTTGGATGGGATTGCACACGTGTGTTCCGTCAGGGGCTACAAAATGGGATATTTTTGTTTGTGTTTCCAGTTTTGTAATTCGGCGAGTCAGAAAAGCTTCCGCTCTATCCCCCATTACGTAATATGATGCTTTGGATTTCAAAAGATTCTTTTCTACTTTGGTGAGTAGTAAGGGATGGAGTGACATGTATGTGTAATCCCTCTCATTACCATGGTAGTAGCACCAGATATCGTGTAGATTATAGGTTGCAATCAATGGCCCCTTTTTGCCTCTATATAAGGAAGAGTAGGAGCAGTCTAAGGTCTTATCTGTTGGGGAATTAGAGTCTCTTCCCACCAGCTTGCGTCCACAGGCTCCAGGAAGCAGTTTGTCTAGGGTTCCTCTGATAAATGCAATTTGACCACAGTTAGGAGCATACAACGAGATCAACGTATATGTTACATTAATATAACCAACAACCATGAGATATCTTCCTCCTGGATCAGGGATCATTTCCTGTAGGTTAAAGGAAATACGTTTGTGTATAAAAATGGAAACCCCAGCTTTTTCCCAGAGGCCGAAGCATAAAATTGATGAGGATAAGTAGGGGAAGGCCATTCTATAGGTATCAGATGTCATGAGATGTGTTTCCTGGAGGAAAATAATGTCGGACCACGTCTTTAGTAATTGATGCCAGACTATGGAGCACTTTCCGGGTGAATTCAACCCGTTGACATTAATTGTGAGATCCGTAATGCTCATGGGGAACTAAATAAAAAGTGCCTTGTATCTCAGCATTGAACATAATTCCTGCTAAGCCTCTGTGCTGAGCTAGTAGTAAACCTGCGAAAATGAAAAAAGGGAAGTGGGTGGGAGTAGGGAAAGATAATGCAACAAAACCAAACAAGTGCTAAACCATAATACCAAACATAGCTCTTCAATAAGAGCTAACAGAGTGTTACTCTGTAGTAGAGTTACAGAAATACACTCAGTGGGGGCACGTATCCCAGAAAAATATTTGAGGATGCACTCTTACGCCACAAGAAGGCGCTAATGGATAGGTTTAGGAAAGATAAGAAAAGGCACAAGCAGATTTGATGGGAAGTGAGTTAAAAGTAAGTAGGAGAGAACGGAGAAGAAAAAAAGAGGGAGTGGAGTAAAGAAGAAAGAACCTGGGATAGTAGGTAACATCTGGAAGGAGACTCCGAGGCACTGTGAACATAAAAGGTCCATACTAAGGATATCAGACTGTCTCCCACTCTGGATGTATGTGGCATACTTTTCCAGATCCAGATGGGCCGGAGGTCTTCGGGGCGGTTCCTGATGCTGGGGAAGATGGGGCACGTGGAGGGCTAAAGCCCCATTTGCTGAGGAGAGTTTCTGCTTGTTTGGGAATGAGGTAGGCAAAAGTCACGTCTTCTTTTCTAATGAGCAATTTAGTAGGAAAGCCCCATCTATAGGATATGTCTTTGTTGCGGAGTATCCGCGTATGTGGTTAAAACGCACGCCTTAGAGCCAGCGTGCCAGGTGACAGATCAGGGAACACCTCAATAGCAGCGAACTTGGAAGGTAAATCAGGTCCCTTCCTTAATGCTCTGAGAAAGTCCTCTTTGGTTTCAAAATAGTGGATCCTGGCCAAAACATCTTTCGGTAATGCGGGATCAATTGCTGTGGGCTTAGGGTCCGTGTGGATCCTATCGATTTTCAGTTCTCTCTTATCAATCTCAGGAAGCACCAGAAGCAGAAATTCTTGAAGATAAGCCCGCAGTTCACCCCAGGCAATCTTTTCATCCACACCTCTGAGTCTGACATTGTTTCTGCGAGAGCGATCTTCCAAGTCTAAATTTTTGGCTTGGACTTTCTTTATTCATGTTATCTTGTAGTTGTTCATGGACGTCTAGTAAGGCATTAAACTGCACTAACTCTGCCATCTTGGTCTCCAGTCTATCTGTGTGGGAGCCCAGGTCTGCAACTTCCCCCCTAATCTCAGCCACCATGCCCCTCATGTCTTCCTGCAACGAGGTCCGCAGGGCAGATAGCAGCTCCATTGCAGCATGAGTGAGAGGAGCGTCTGATGGTGCTGCACCGAGCGGGAGGCCAGGAGCCTGGGAGCCTCGTCGGGAGGAGCGGATACCTCGTGGTGACGGCGGCGCCATGTCAGGAGCAGGAGGGGAGCCGCACGGCCAGGAGAAAAATAATCAGTTACCCACTTTGATGTGTGCTGTGGAGCGGGTCTGACGCGTCCCATCGAATCACCGGGTGTGCAGGAGTCGGGGAACCGGTAAAAAGTGGTTTAAAGGCGCTGGGGACCTCTGATATCGCCGCTTTTGTGCCTGGGAGATCCAGAGCTCCAGATTATGCAGCCTCCGCCATCGGCTGTCAGGCCACGCCCCTCAGCCAGGATTCTTTTGATGAATGATCTGGATACCGGATTGTCTTTATCATGTGCCTTGCTATCTGAGTCGCTGTCCTCCATCTCAGAGGTCTTTTCAGGAGGGGGGTTCAAGCCGGCGGGAGGATTTAGGAGATTTAGGGGTATTCAGCATAGCTGCCTGTTTTCATAAACGTCTGTATACGTCTTCTTGGGTAATTACTTTATTGCCTTTATGCTAGTGGTCTTTAGGGATTTTGGCCTGGTTCTCACCATTTTAGTGTCTACAGCTCTGTTTAACTCCTTGCCGACACAGGACGTTGTACAACGTCCTGGCCAGTAAGGGCACATTGATGTGAGCTCCTGCGCGGAGCTCACATCAAAGTACCGACATCTCAGCTGATCACATCCGGAGATCCCGCGATAGTATCGCGGGATCTCCGG
The DNA here is from genome assembly GCA_033576535.1 of Allobates femoralis. Lineage (NCBI taxonomy): Eukaryota > Metazoa > Chordata > Amphibia > Anura > Aromobatidae > Allobates > Allobates femoralis. Next base: position 337,624,700 of record JARQOC010000004.1, on the reverse strand, counting down.
CGCTCATGTGAGAGCCCGGGGCCATGGCTAGACCCCGGATGCTGTCAAAGCGCAGTTTCCTGTTGTGGTTGGCAAGCGCTGCCAACCACAACAAGTCCGCGATTCTGAGAGATACAGATGAGCTGCAGCTCATCTGTATCTCCCAGAAGTGGTCGGACTGTGCAGCAAGGTGCCTCTTAAAGGGCAGTGTAAAAATAAGAATTAATTAAAAAAAAATCAAGTTTTTTAAAAACCTGTAAAAAAAAAATATATATATATATAAAAGAATATATGTATGTGTGTGTGTATATGTGTGTGTATATATATATATATGTATATATATATATATGTGTGTGTGTGTGTGTGTGTATATATATATATATATATATATATATATATATATATATATATATATATATATATATATATATATATATATATGTATATATATATATTATATGTGTGTATAATCCAAAAAAGGAAAAAGCAGCACCAAATAGATATCAAGTGAACCTTTATTGCCAATGGCGTGGCCATGCCATTGGCAATAAAGGTTCACTTGATATCTTTGGTGCTGCTTTTTCCTTTTTTGGATTGTTTACGTGGACACTTGACTGGTGTTGAAAAAGCGCTGCACAAGTCTGGTACTATATGGTGCTGTTCCATTTTTTCATATATATATATATATATATATAACCCCCCTTTTCCCCCAATCACAATAAAAGTATTAAAGAATGTAAAAAAATACACGTTTGGTATCGCCGCGTTTAGAATTGCCCGATCCATCATATTAATTCCGTTGATAGCCGTAAACTCCGTAATGGAAAAAATGGTCCAAATGCCAAAATTCAGTTTTTTTTTGGTCACCGCAACATTGCTATAAAATGCAATAACGGGCGATCAAAACTGCGGATCCCCCAAAAATGGTATCATTAGAAACGTTAGCTCAAGATGGAAAAAATAAGCCATCACACAGCCCCAGATCCTGAAAAATGAGGACTCTACGGGTCGCAGAACATGGCGCAAAAAGTCTGTTTTTGTTTTTTTTTTTCACCACCTAGATACCCATAAAGGTATACATGTTGGGTGTCTACAAACTCGTACCGACCCGAGGCATCACCCCGTCGTTTCAGTTTTACCATATAGTGAACATGGTGACTAAAATACCCAAAAAACAAACGTGTTATTGCACTTTTTTTTTCAATTTCACTTCATTTAGAATTTTTTTGCAATTTCCCTGTACACTATATGGTAAAATAAATTATTGCATATGAAAGTACATCTCGTCCCGCAAAAAACAAGCCATCATATGTCTATATTGACGGAAAAATAAAAAAGTTATGGCTCTTGGAAGCAGGGGAGCAAAAACAAAAATGAAAAATTCCCCGGTCATGAAGGGGTTAAATATGACACCAGGGGTTTTCCCGTATACTATTAGAACATCAGGATGGTTGGGTCATTGCCCCAATAGTGGGGGGGCAGGCGTGGGTAGAATCAGGTCCGCTAGGTAGGTGCATAGTTCAGGTCTGAGGTGCCACAGATTGTCTGGGGCCCAGGTCTTCAATGTGTATCTGAATGACAGAACGAGATCAACTAGCTGGGATGGTCGGTTATATGCAGAGTGCAGTGATTTTTTGCTCTATGTTCCTTTACTCTATGGCTGTGGGGATATTGCGAGCCCCTGCTCCTAGGCAGGATTATATGTCTATTTGGAGGAGGGCCGGGGATCTACTTCTAGCTCTGGAGTTAGGTTGACTTCTCCTGCGTCTAGGTAATCTGTCCCCAAGCTGAGTGCCTCGGAAGTGGGACTTATTTGTTAGATGGGCCCCCTTATTTGACCTATTCTCTAGGCAGTCTGGAGCTGCTGTGCGCCCTCCTCTTGCCGCCTCTCTCCTACCCCTCTCCCCGCTAGTCACTGATGAGTCTGACAGGTCTCCTTGGTGGGCCGGAAGTACAAATGTTAACTCCACCCCATGCAGTGTCAGCTGTGGCAGCGATTACTGGAGCCCGAGGCCTCTCCCGGAAGTGGAGGCCCTGCGATCGCTCTCCAGGCAGGGCAGAGTCCACCAGCTAATCAGGCCCTGGAGTGGATGGGCCACAGCGTGCGAGCTGATGGGCACCTGGTTCTCGCGTCACTGTGTGGTGTCGGACTGATGGTTAGTTGGGGTTGAGGGGGAGAGTATTGCAGCAGTCCCCCACTGGGATATATCACAGCTGTTGGGATGAGGTCTCTCACCGGTTGGACGCCTCCCGGTGTCTTTTGCTTGCTTGACGTTTCCCAGTCGGATGGTGAGTTTTATTGTGTTTTTTCAGCCGGATAGTCACAGATTCTCTGAGGGTTTCAGAAGAGCTGATGCATACAGCCACTCAGCATGAAGGCCATCTTGAATCTTAAACAAAATCTTTTTGAACCACAAAATGCTACCAATAAAATCTTGAGCTTGTCTTCCCCAAAACAGGCCCTCCATCCAGGTCTCTTATTTGTCACCAGAAAAATAGGGAGTTACCAGATTACTGGTATCTCAGAGGCTTTGGAATAGTAACCTGACTCCAAAAAAAGTCAGAAATTCACACTCTTTTAAGTATGGAATAGATAGATACAGAGAGAAGACAAAAGTGGACACCCTTTAATCCAGCCCTTAGTGGCGCAATGTTTGACCTGTATGGTCTTTGTCAAGCACAGTGTAATAGCATAGTGATTGGCTTTTCATACATCAAGTGCATAATGCTCAAATAGTGCATATAAAAATTAATACAGAGGCTAATCATATGTGATATACAATGATCACAATAGTGCAATAATAATAAAATGCAAATATAGTGCTTACTGTAAACCTCCATATTATTCTCCATCAGAGATATATATTGGATATGATTAGATTACATATTAGGCCCCTTTCACATCAGCGGTTTTTTTAAATCGCGGCAGATGCGGTGAAAAAAACGCATCTGCCGCGATTACCGCATAACCGCGACACTTGCGGCACAGTTGTGGCAAGCCCCATGCTATGTCTATGGGGCTTGCGGTAAGTGTGCGGCAAGTGCGGTTTCGGCACTTGCGGCAGGTGCGGCCACGAAAAAAAACGCAGTCAGCCGCACTTTCCGCACACTTACCGCAAGCCCCATAGACATTGCATGGGCTTGCCGCAACTGTGATGCAAGTGTCGCGGTTATGCATTAATCGCGGCAGATGCGGTTTTTTTCACCGCATCTGCCGCTATTTAAAAAAACCGCTGATGTGAAAGGGGCCTTACACCTTTGTGAATACATTAAAAACATGTGGGGACACGTGGAATCTGCTCACCGGCATGGTGTCATGTTATTACACATTTCCCACGTCTTTCGGTTTACACTGCGCATGGCTGATCGTCATAGGCTCCTCCCATGGCTGTGACATCATTGTGCATGTGCTTTAACGCGCACTGAGTCAATCCCTGCCATTATAGGAGCTGGCATGCTCCTTATTGCTTCCCAAACTCATTTTTATCAAAAAGCAAACCTTTAATACCAACTTCTAACCACATACAATGTGGGAAAAAAGGTATAATAATGCAAATGAGCCTGGTCCATTCATCCAGGACATAGTGATGCCCGGTGATTAACCCCATATACTCCCATATGGGAACACATGAGGCAATCTCTGCATGCCAAGTCAGGACTACAGGGGTTAACCAGCAGTGCCAACCAGCACCCACATATACCAGGCAATCACAGTGTCCTCATTCATAATCATACACCACAGGCTCAATTACCATGTATGTATACAGGGCAAAATAAATGATTTGCAGGGTAGATTATATGCAAATGCAAATAAAATTATTTTATTGATAATGTCATACTTTTAAAAGATCTTTTTTCTCTTTTAATGAAAATTGACACCATGAAGCCAAAGATGTTTCATCCATGTGTTTCCCCTATAAAAAGCTAAAAAAATTTTTAGTTTCATAAATACTCATGCATGAAAATACATAAATAGCTTCACATCAAATATAACATAAGACTTCAATTGAGGAAGAGATTATGTTGACTATTACTTTCATACATATATACCAAATGTACCAATTTTTTTCAAAAAATCCATAGTGTCTTTTATGTAGGATGCAAACTTGGTTGCAATGGGATTCAATACCCTATCCAAGAATATCACATATTGGTCTCTGCATGAATTTTTCTATGCACTGTTTAATTTAGTATTATGCAGCTGATGTATAAAAAGCTCATCACTATGCTATTACACTGTGCTTGACAAAGATCATACAGGTCGAAACTTGGTGCCTCTAATGGTACCTTTACACGGCACCACAGAGTGCAGCAACAGGTAGGCACCGCACATGCACGTGCGCGTTTTTAACGGTGGATACCGATCACCGATGCCGCATATAGACGCCGCCACAACGTGCTCCACTGAAGGTATTTTTGTTCCCCGGAAGTGCCGACGGGGTCCGTGGCTTACTACCTGTGGAGTACCATCCCTGGTTTACACGCCTCTACCACAAAGGAATATGGGAGTACATATTTAGCGCCACAAGTACATAGGCGTGACAGAGTTGTGTATTATGTGACACTCGTACGGTGATTGGACAACGCAATAGCATCATGATTGGCCAGCCTGCGCAGGAAGGCTGGCTAATACATGACGCCGTTGCAAATGTGGACTGTGACTGGTCAGCTCATTAAATATGGCGCCCTGTGCAGGGACAGCCAATGGTTACGCAGTAGCCTCCACCAATCATCGCTGATGGGGCGTGGTAACCATGACGCAGTGGCACGCCCCAGGGAATTCACTAGGCAACGCAAATACCGTGCCTGTGCCCCGATTACATGCCACCACCATAGGGATTGTTCCTTCCTGTTTTTGAGCACGGCTCAAACAGGTATCCGAAGGAACTGCGGGACACAGGAAGGAACTTCCTGAATTACACGCCGCCATTTCGTAGTGATTTCATGGCAACAGGCACAATTGTCCCTGATGCCTGGCGGTTTCTCCCTTCCTGTGGCGGCGTGTAAAGGTACCATAAGGGCCGCTTTACACACACCAACTTCTGTGACCAACTTCTGAACAGATCTCTGGTTGCAGTTAAATCATGGACACATTGCTCCATTTTGTAGACAGCCACAAAATGGAGCAATGTGTCCATGATTTCACTGCAACCAGAGATCTGTTCAGAAGTTGGTCACAGAAGTTGGTGTGTGTAAAGCGGCCCTAACTGCTGGATTAAAAGATGTCCACTTTTGTCTGATTTCGAGTGCTGCCTGGTTTCTTTGGACTTATATATTACGTTTGGTCACCGTATTCAGGAAGTATTGCACCCCCTTAAGTTTCTTAAGTTTGTGCTGATTCCCTTTTCTAATTTTTTAGATATAGAGATAGACCAATATAGAGATATATATAGAGATAGATATAGCGATAGATAGGTAGATTTGCTATAACACCCAACGTTGCCTGGGATAGTAACAAACTGTTTTTAGCTATAACATAATAGAATGGCTTATCAAAAAATTATTTTGTATGTAAGTCACAAAGTAAATAGAACATTTATTATTAAAATTCATAAAGTAATAGAAGCATTTCACATCATATATTGAACACCACTGATATGCAACACAAAGTAACTAAATGATCAAGTAATGTGGAGCACTTTATCTGCAACTCCTTATTCAAGAGCTTTTTGATTAATGACATTCTTCGTTTTACCTTCGATTTTTGGCAGTTCTAACTCTTGAACAGGCCACGTAATTTTGACCATGAAAAATGCATGGAGATTGCAAATCAATTCCTGCTACTTTCGTGTACTGTCCCTAAACCTTGTTAATGGACATTGCAAATGCCAGTCGAACTGGAAATGGGAAGCGTTTAAAATCAAAGGCAAATCAGATGCTTATGAGTGGAATTGTTAGAATGAAAACATCCTCTCCTCTGGCACATCCTGTCAAAATAGCTGTTTCAAATGCATATGGAAATAAAGAGTCTTGTTCCATTACACAGCTTTGGTGGATCTAAGTTTCTCAACAGCAGAATAGGTGCTCCAGGTTTTAGAAGGAGGTTATGTGGAGGAAGTCCTTGTGGTTCCAAGGAGTTGAGGAATTTGGTTGGATAGCATAATTTGGAGACGGTCGACAGGGCAGGGGGTACTCGGATACCGGGACAGGACGACTGTTTCGATGGGGGATCACGGCTGGTCGGTTCCCGGTTCCGTGCCCTGGACCCTCAGTGTCGGGGATGGTGGGGATGATGATGATGGATGGGGAATGGTAACGTGACACCTCCTGTGGTACCTGGTAAGTTAGATACCAGCGCTGCAGGCCGGCCTATGAGGTGATGTGCTGCAGCTTGGGTGTTACAGCTCCCCACAGGTGGAGCTTTACCTCACGGCAGCGGGGATGGATGAGCGGAGTCGTAGTAGCTTCTCTGCGGTGAATGCTGTGGGCAGCGGCGGTGAAACAGGCGCACACACACACACACACACACACACACACACACACTAGTCTTTGTTTCGGAACCTTTTACTGATGTCCGGTAACAGGTACAGTCCAGGAGAGTAGGCAGATCCTTGATGCAATTTGGGACTTTCACCTTAGAGAGTTGTGAGGCCTCCTCTGTCACTGTGTACAGCGGTTTGGGGTAAGTTCTGCCTATAACTGAACTCGCCACTCCTCCCTCTCAGGGTGTTACTCTGCAACTGACTGTGAGGACCTCCTGTGGGAACCCCTATTCTCCTTTCGGGCCCCTGGTCCTGTGCTTGGTCAGGTTTGAGTGTCTCTTTGTTTGTTACCTCAGGGGGATTAGTTCCTACTGGCCCTTCTGGGATTTTCCTGCTGCAATGAATGCTTAGCAGTGTCGGACTCCGGTGTCCAGGTGAGCTATAGGGAATCTTGGTCTGTTCCCTTCTTTCTTTCCCTGCTTCCTCCACTTGCCTCCGACCCTCTCCCTAGGGTGCAGCACAGCTCGGCCAGTGTTCCCTGGTCCTGGGCCTGGCTTGATACCAGCGACCAGCTCCTTCACTGCTGCTCTCTTAACTGAAACTAACTGGAACTAACTGCTCTCTTCACTGCCCAGACCAGACTAACTGACTCCTCCCCTCAGGCCTGGATATTTTATAGGGGATCTGGCTTAAGGCAGCCAGTAGAGCTCCCCCTCCAGGTCTGGGGTGGAAGGTGTTGTGTGCTGTGTGTACCAAAGTGTAAATCCCTCCTTGCACCGGTGGGTCCTGTGGCAATCCCCAGCAGGGGTGCCACAGATGTTATCATTTTTCAGAGCTAGGGGTTGTATGTGTTATCCTGCTGTATACTGGGGGCTATGTGTGGGCTCCTGGTATAACCCCTCCCCGACCCATGACAGGAGGACGTCATGGGTTGGGTCCCAATGTTTGATGTGAGCTCTGGCGCGGCACTCACATCAAACACTCAACATCTCAGCTGATCCCATTAGCTGAGATGTCGGGTTTCTAGCACCGATCAGATCCGGGATCTGATTGGTGCTGTTAACCCCATTGATCCCTCTGACAATTACTGACAGCGGGGTCCGAAACCACTGCAGATAATATCCGCGACATCTCCCGTGCTCACATGGTGTGAACCCGGAAGCTATCAGTTCATTTCCTTTCAGTGGTTGGCGAGCATGGGTCGTTCAAGACATTTTTCATAAGAACAGCGTACTTATAATCAAAGTTTTTCCCTCTCCAATCAACTTTTTTAAAGAAATGCAGACAGTGATAGGATCTTTAGCTAAAATGATCTCCAATGCTTTAAAATGGAATGCAAAACCAGAGAGACATGGAAGAATACAGAAGACTACCATTCAAATGGATCAAAGAATAGCCTGAATGACAAAGGCTGAGCCAATATTCAGCTCCAGGATGATCAAAGACAAGTTACCTGTGAGTACTGTGAAAGAAGATGCCTGTGTGAAGCTAATCTATTAGCCAGAGGTCCCCGCAAAGGACATGTTCAGAAGCGGATACAATTTGCCAAAGAACACGTCAACTAGCCAAAAGAAAAATGGAGAAACATTTTGTTGTGGACTAATGAAAGTAAATTGTTTTGCTTTTTTTGGGTCCAACGGCTATAGACAGTTTGTCAGATGACTCACAAACTGAATTCCAGCCACAGTACGCTCTGAAGAAAGTGAAGCATGGTTGTGCAAGAATCATGATTTAGGCATGTTTTTCTTACTATGGCGCAGGGCCCATTTACTGCATACAAGGGATCATGGACCAGTTTGCACATATCAAAATACTTGCCTTTTGCTGAAGAGGAAATGCCCTTGAAATGGGTGTTTCAACAAGGCAATGACTCTAAACACACCAGTAAATGAGAAAAATCTTGGTTCCAGTCCAATAAAATTGAGATATTGGAGTGACCAGTCCTATCCCTAGACCTTAATCCGATAGAACACTTGTCTGGTGACATCAAGCATGCCATTTCTGAGACAAAGCCATCAAATGCAAATTATAGGATGTAATTAACGCATCCTGGTCTATTATAACAGTTGACAGGTGCCAAAATTTGGTTGACTCTTTTCAACATAGATATAAAGCGGTTCTAAAAAACTGTGGTTATACACAACTAATATTAGATAAGTAATTCACAGGAATGCTAAATACTGAAAAAAAGAGTACCATATTTGGAGTTTGTAGAGAAAAATGCATACACTGCTAGTTTTTTTTCTACAGCCCAATGTTAATTTTGTGTTAGTATTTTGTAAAGTACGGTAGTTAAAAATTATATACATTTCTCTTCATATTTTGATTTAGAAAACCGTGTGCAATGTTCCCAATCCATGGAAATAAAAAGTATTATAAAGATTTTGGGCTTAACTCATGTTTTTAAACACATTGCTATTTTTTTTTTTTTATAATTCTTTATTTTTTCGTTTTATAGTAACAATAGAAAAAAGAACCAAAACTTACAGATTCAATCATCTTGCAAGTACAAAGAACTGTTCTTAATAAAATGTATTCTCATTAATTGAATCACGAATCAGTTTCTAATAGTCAATAAGCTTGATAAAAGTATTCAATTTACTATAGCAATATTAAAACTAACTCTGGCATGAAAAACAAGCTGTCTAGTATAACACATCGGAGTTGTTTGCCAGTCATAATTATAAAACAAGCATAACGTACTCCATAGGTATCCGTCTATTACCAATAATAATGACAATGAAAGACAAAAAAAAAAACAAAAAAGAAAGGAAAAGATAGGAAACACATAAAGAAAGAAAAGAGTAGAATATACCAGAACGGGGGTTAGGATGGGTGGTGGGGTATGAAGAGGGGTAGAAGGGAGGGTAAGGTAGGGGTCTCGTGAAGTTACCAAACCTCAATGGAGTAAAAGGAACTCTCAATCGCACCCATTTACTAACCAGTTCTTAAGAGCAAGTTCCTCAGGAGCTTCTGTGAGACTTATACAGGTCAGATTGTTGGAAACTCATCCAATTAAACCACGTGTTTCTGAACTTCTCATATGAATCATGTATAGCTGATGTCAGGTCCTCGAGAAGCATGAGGTCGTTCACCTTCTCTATCCACATAGCCACAGAAGGACATGTCTCCTTTTTCCAAAGTATCGGAATGCAGGATCTCGCAGCCATGACTAAGAACCTCAACAGTGTATGTTTATATTTGTTTGGTGGAATCCTACAGTGGTGCAACATGAAGAGGCCAGGATCTAACTCATCCGTGTATCCCGTAACTTGCCTTGTAATCTTTTTCACCTCCGACCAGAATGGTTGGAGCTTCGCACACTCCCAGAACACGTGTAGTATTGTACCATCCGCCCCACCACACCTCCAGCACTTCGGGTCTATAGAAGGAAAGAGTCTATGCAAATAAGCTGGGACTCTATACCATCTCGTCAATAATTTATAATTTGCCTCCTGCAGCTTTGAGCTTATCGAGGTAGAGTGAGCTAAAGAATAAATTGCAGATCTCTGTTCTGTAGACAGTTTGAGACCAAGATCTGTCTCCCATCGCAGCATGAAATGGGGAGTCGGGAGGTCCGGTGGAGAAATCAAACACGCGTATGTCTGTGATAGAGCATGCCTACAGTCAACTGTGGTAGAGCATAGAGATTCAAACAGTGTCTTAGGATTTAAAAACGTCCTCTTAGGAGGGAGTCTATGAAGATAATGCACAAGTTGTACACATCTCCAGAAACCCAGAGCCGTCGGGTAGGTAATTGAATTAAGTTGTTCAATGGTTGGCCACGCTTCTCCCTCACTCCATTTTTCAATCCTATCCAGACCTGCTTTTATCCAACGTTGGAACACGGGGTCATCAAGACTTGGTCGAAAGTCCGGGTGACTAAGGATCGGACTCAAGACAGAGGCAGATGGTATCATTAAGGATCTAACTAACGTGTGATCACAAATCTTGAGAGTAGACCCAATTGTCGGATGGTCATATAATAACTCTTCTTTTCGAAGTGACACCCAGGGTAATGTCTGAAGTCTGAAAGGAGTAAAATCCTGTTCGATTTGTACCCACAATTTATTTGTACCATGCCTGCACCAATCTATTACCCGCGTGAGGTGGGTGGCTATGTAATACAGTTTGATATTTGGGAGATTCACACCACCATCTTTTTTGCGTCTATACAGGATTGATCTCGCTAGACGTGGTTTCGAGTTATTCCAGATGAATTTTGTCTGCAGTTGTGCAATTGTCTTAAAGAAGGATAATGGAATGGTGATAGGTAATGTCTGTAGGTAATATAATATCCTCGGAAGGATATTCATTTTGAAAAGTTGGCATCTACCAGCCCATGTGAAAGTAGACAATAGCCATCTCTCACAGTCTACTGTAATTGACCGCAGCAGTGAAGGAAAATTTGCACCATACAGATCTCTAACATCTGGAGTAATCTGTACCCCTAAATAGCGAAGAGATTTAGGAGACCAATGAAATGTAAAGGCGTTCTGTATTCTAGTAATTCGACTCAGGGGAAGCGACACATTTAGGGCCTCAGATTTTGATCTATTTATTTTAAAATTGGAGAGAGTGTAATATGTCTCCAATTCTTTCAATAAAATGGGGAGAGAAACCTCTGGATTTGTTAGAAAGAACAGGAGATCGTCTGCATATGCCGCAATTTTATGTACACCTGATTTTACTTGCATGCCTGAAATATCTCCATTCATTCGGACATGACGCAATAACGGTTCGAGAGTCAAAATAAAAATTAATGGGGACAACGGGCATCCCTGACGCGTGCCATTGTTAATATCAAATGACTCCGAAAGGATCCCGTTGACCCGCACTCTTGCCGACGGGACGGAGTACAGAGAGAGCACCCAACCAAGCATCTTAGCTCCCAATCCGATGTGAGACAGTGTCTCTTTAATAAAAGTCCAATGTACGCGATCGAACGCTTTTTCTGCGTCTGTAGATAGTAACATCAGCGGGGTTTTAGATGTCTTGGCTGTATAAATTAAGTCTATAGCTTTGGTGGTGTTGTCTCTGGCCTCCCTACCCGTGACAAATCCCGTCTGATCTGGGTGAATCAAGTCCGGTATGAACGGGGAGAGTCTTGCCGCCAAAATTTTTGCAAAAAGCTTAATATCTACGTTCAGCAGGGATATTGGGCGGTAACTGGAGCATAGCAGAGGATCTTTCCCTGGTTTATGAATCACTGTTATATTAGCTCTTAATGCATCTTTGGGTGGTGTAGATATCGCCAAGGCATTAAAAAAGGCTTTTAGGTGTGGCAATAGAGCTTCTTTTAATTTTTTATAATAACCAACCGTAAACCCATCTGGGCCAGGTGCTTTCCCCGATTTAGATGAGGACAACGCATCTTCAATCTCCTGATCTGAGATAGGCATCTCTAAGGATTGCGAAACTGAATCCGCCAATTTCGGCATAGCCGAAGATGTAATATATTTTCTTATGCGTGATGTAAGTGCATTCAATGCTACCGGCGCTTTATTCGTGTCAAGATTATACAAAGCGGTATAGTAATGTTTGAATGCCTCAGCTATGTCGTGGGGAAACTTTGAGCGTTTTGAGGTATCTGGGTGTGATATTTCAGAAACATACGTAGTAGCTCTGCAAATTCTAGAGGCCCTCGCCAAAGCTCTACCGGACTTATTCCCATATTCATAGAAATGTCTACGGCATCTGGTAAGTACCCCTTTTGCCTTATATAGTAAAGTAGTGCGTAGCTTCTCCCTAACATCTAATAGTTCTCTCTTCAGATCAGGGAGAGAGTGACGTTTATGCCTAGTTTCGAGGTCTCTCAGACTAACCATTAGATCTTGGATTTCTGTATCTCTAATTTTCTTAAGTCGGGCACCATGTTTGATTAAAATGCCTCGAACTACACACTTGTGAGCCTCCCACACTCCCCAGGTGTCACATCTGTGGAAACATTTAAATCAAAGTAATCCTTCAATGATTTAGAGACGTCCGCTAGGACTACTGTGTCTTCTAATAAAGAAGCGTTTAGCCTCCATTGCCACTGTCTTGGGATCGGGGAGTGGAGCATAAGGGAAATCTTAACCAAGGCATGGTCTGAAAAGGAAATCGGCTCAATAGAAGCATCTATTAGTTGTGTCAGATCAGTGTGTCTCAGGAGAAAGAAGTCAAGTCTAGAATATACGTCATGTATTGGGGAGTAAAAGGTATAGTCTTTAGAAGTAGGGAACAAGAGGCGCCAAGCATCTAGTAATTGGTGATCATGGAGCGCTCTGTTCAACCTTCTAATAGCTGCTTTAGACATACTAGACCTGCCTCGAGACGTGTCAAGGTCGGGGTCAAGTGTAACATTGAAATCTCCCCCTAGAACCAGCGTTCCCTCTGCGAAGACCTCAATTTTATCTAAAAACTGCAGGAGCGTTGTGATCTGACCAGAGTTAGGGAGGTATAGCGAGGCAAATGTATATGTTCTGGAGGCGATCTTACCTTTTACCATAAGGAGTCTTCCGTTGCCACCACTGCAGGAGTCCACAAATTCCCATGGTATCGACCTTGATATCACGATACTGGAACCAGAAGAGTGTGAATTATTAGATAAGCTGTGATATGATGAAGGAAACCAATGACTGGAGAGCTTATAAGGCTTGTTCTCGCACATATGAGTCTCCTGAAGAAAAGCAACATGAATTTTGTTAGTTTTCAAATAGTTAAACAAAATAGATCTTTTCCCTGCATCATGTAGACCTTGCACATTCAGCGTGCCAATTTGTATAGCAGATAGGGTGCTATGTGTCATAGTGTTCCCTTCTGCTAACTAGGAACTTCAAGAAAAAAGGGGGACCAAGGTACAGGAAAGAGGGGGAGGTAAGAGGGGAGGGAGGTGTAGAGGAGTGTAAAACAAAGAGATTGAGAAAAAAAGATTAAAGGGAAGATAAGACTATCTTAGTCTAAGCCGGTCAAGCCAGCAAATCAACTCTCTCTAAGAAAACAGAAAAGAGAAAGAGAGAGAGTCGTAGGGACCGTAACTGACCAAAAGGCAACGATCTACAGACCCAGGACTCTTGTATATCATCAAGATCATCTCTTTACACCACATTATCAACTTCTTTAAAAGTCAACAAGAAAAAGTTGCAATCGATAAAAGGGAAAAAGCAACACAAAACCCTTAATAAATTTGTTATACGTAACGTATGCACTATCTTTTTATATAACAATTGTTACCAGGCAGACCAGTCCAGAGCAATTCTGGATGAGGTCTGAGGCATCAACCTCATATAGCTCAATCAGTTCCAACAAAGGTGGATCAGGAGTCTCATGTTGGTAAGTCCTCTGCAAACGCCTCGTCTCTTCCGCCCCTCGGGCTGCCAGGCTGTGACGAGGGCGTACGTGGAGCATTGCCACTCCGTGTCTTCCTCTTGCGGAGAGCATCTGAAAGGGAACTGCGTTGGCGGCCCATTGTTGTGAACCTCTGAAATCCTTCCAAAGAGAGCCAATCCGGGATCGGGATGGATGGGATATCCAAGAACGAAAATAGTCCAGGAAGGTCATCCCTATGCCAAAGATAATATGTCTTGTTGTTTCTTCTCACTATAAGATGGAAGGGATGACCCCAGCGGTACGTGGCTCCCCGTTCTTTAATCTTCACAAGTAAGGGGCGCAGCTGCCGTCGCATATACAAGGTGCGACTAGAAACATCTGGGAAGAGGCGTACATTTACGTTGTCAATCAGAATGTCGCCAAAAGACCAAGCCGCTTGTATCAGAGCATCCTTGTCTGTAAAATTATGAAATCTACACAGAACATCTCTGGGGTTGTCTGGGTCAATTGGGCCAGGGCGAGATACTCTATGTATCCTATCAATTTTATATGATGAGCCTGGTGATCTTTGTGTTACCGTATTAAAGATGTCTAGAGTCCTGTCAAGGAGCATATTAGCTGTAATGGTCTCAGGCAATCCTTTCAGGCGTATGTTGTTGCGCCTTTCCCTATTCTCCTGGTCATCTGCTTGTAGAATCAGGGCAACAATATGTGCATTAGAGCGTGTAGCATGTCTCTCCAAGGCAGTGACTCTCTCTTCAATGGCAGCTAAGGTCTCAGACACAGCAGTGGATTGTGACTTTAGAGTCTCTATATCCTCCTTAATGGGGCTCAGGGCTTTGGCTTGGGATGCCTCCATGCGGGCCATTAAACAGTCTAGGTCTTGTCTGGTGGGGAGAGCAGCAATCATGCTCCTAATAGCCCTCAGTTCAGAGTATGAGCTGTTGGACTGGTCTGAAGCAGGCACCATTATTGCAGCCTGTGTAGGGGAGGGGGGAGTATCCCTCCATGTCTCCTCGGTCTCCTCTCCAGTGTCTGCAATCTCCTCTAATGTTTCCACAACTGCAGACTCCCTTGATCTCTCCTTCCCCTTATCTGAGGAGCTGATAACAGCTGTTACCTGGCTTCCAGTGCTTTGTTTGTGGGGGTTTCTCTGTGGCAGCTGTGAAGGTGACTGTGCCTGCAGCTTCTGAGCATGAGGTCTTCCCTGTGCCATTACAGAGGAGTGTGCTGTCTTTCTTCCTGCTGTCCCAAACAGTTTTGCCATGCCTGCCTCTCTCCCTTGTTTCTCAGGAGGTGTCAGGGCTGTCACAGCATCTTCAGGCTTCTTTCTCCGTGACATTGGAGCAGAGATTGTGAAGTTGAATAGCTCTATAAAGTCCCGGGTCTGCAGAGCTGATGGAGGTGCTTCCTCACACTTCCATGGCCAGGTCACGCCCCCCACACATTGCTATTTTTAACAGAACTTCACACTCACCTTTATTATGCACACAATCATGGCTGAAGGTGTAGGCACCCTTAAATTGTTTCACAAAATGAAGTATTTCAGAAAGTTATTGCAGTTACACATGTTCAGTTATACACATGTTTATTTTCTTTGTGTGCATTAGAACATGTGTAATTGCAGTAATTGAAAACAACGAAAAAAAGGGCAAATTGGATATAATTTCATAATTTAACACACAGCCCCCCAAAA
>JARQOC010000004.1:337596097-337609192 GCA_033576535.1 Allobates femoralis | reverse complement strand
AATGCTAAACAAAACAGGTTCTGATCTAACCTCCAGGAAGCAGTCTCTCGAAGGTAGTGGAGGACAGTCCGACGAACATCGAAGGAGTGAAACATGGCCTCAGCCGCATTAGCAGGAGATTGACCAAATGAAGGTAGAACCACAACCTGGGACCGATGGAAAGCAACACTTTCGGAAGAAAAGATGAATGCAACCGAAGCGTAATGCGAACAACGGACAGGCACGGAGCCCGGACAGAGAGTGTCTGCAGTTCTCCAACTCTGGAGCAGAAGTGATGGCCACCAAAAACGCCACCTTGTGAGAGAGACGTAAGGGATGAAAGCCAACAAGGTGCAAAGGGATTTCGAGAAAACCCGTGGAGAACAATCTTCAATCCCAAGGAGGGACAAAAGGCCGAACCGGGGACGCCGCCCCCAAGCAGAAGTAAAAAAACCGCTTGAGTCATCAATGGGAATTAAGATCCTGGGCAAAACTGCCCCAAGTGCCGACACCTGGACTTAAAGAGTGCTCGGCCGAAGCCCCAAATCAAAGCCATGCTGCAAAAACCCAAGAGTTGGGCCACATTAGGATGATGCATGGCCGGGATGGAAGGAGCACACCAGGACAGGAACCGATTCCAGCCCTTCCGTAAATAGCGTGCGACACAGGCTGCCAGCCCTGCTGAAGCATGCGGATCACTGCTGGGAGAGACCCTTGGTCCTCAGGATCCCGGCAACAGCCAGGCCACCAGATAGAGCCACTGAAGGCCGGGTGAAAGAGGACCCTAGGACAGAAGGTCGAGCCAGTGGGGCAACCTAATCAGTCCCCAACGCCTTGGGAAGTAGCGGGATTGGAGGAAATGCATACACCAAACGGAAGGCCCAGGGAAGGGCAAAGGCGTCCAGCCCCCATTCAGGGAGAAAAAGGGCGGCACCTTTGTATTCGAGCCCGAAGCGAACAGGTCGATCGAAGGACACCTCACCTGTCCGTAAGAGAGCAAAATACATCCGTATGGAGGCACCATTCTCCTGGGTGGACCTCCGTGCGGCTCAAGAAATTGCCTGTACATTGGCCATTCCCTTCAGATGAACTGCCGAGGGGGGAATGTACTGCCCACGAAAAGATCAGTCTTGCCAGCCCCTGCAAGTGTAAGCCTCGAGTACCCCTTGGTGTCACGGTGTCCGACACGATCTTGACATGATGACCTCGGAAAACGTGAGCTGCGCATGAAGCGCTTCTTCCATTACCAGAAGTTCCCGGAAGTTTGAAGACTGGCGACTGACCGAGCGACTCCAAATCCACTAGAACTGTGTGCGATCCACCATCGCGCTCCAACCGGAACTGCTGGCAGCAGTGGGAACGGAGGTCACAGGAGCCTGCAGCCAGGCCACCCTCATCCGAAGGTGTCCGGGATTCATCCAGGAAAGCAAGTTGACCATCCGCCCCGGGTTCGGTCCTGCGAGTTTAAGGAATTCCTGACGTCTGACCCAGGAACTCAGTATGTGTTCATCGGAGCAGACTGGAAGGAGCCTAAGCCCATGCTACCGACTGAATGCAGGCCGTCATGGCCTCCAACAGGGATATTGCTTCCCGCAAGGAGGGCGACCTCCTTGCCCGGAGCAGGTCAATGCACGCAGCGCAGAAGCTGATGTGCCGCAGGAAGGAACGATGCCTGTCCTGGAGGATGCCAGCAAGACTCCCAAAAATTGACGACGGGTTGCCGCCACCCATTCCGATTCCCAAAGATTGGGCCACCCACCCCAGGGACTGAAGAATCTCCAACGTTTTGGAGACCAGTGTGCGCAGAACCACTGCCGAAGGAGCAACCACCAACATGTCGTTTAAATAGGGAAGCACACATATCCCTGGTCTGGATGAATGCGATCACTTCCACCATGAGTTTGGTAAACTCTGGGGGCCTACGAAACCCCGAAGGGAAGCACATTAAACCAATAATGACCATCCCGCCTGCCCCGGAGATCACGAATCGCAGAAAGTCTTGTGGGACGGGTGAATGGGGACATGATAATACGCGTTCTGGAGGTCCACAAACAACCTGGAGTAACGCCCCTGGCCCTCCTCTCCAGGAGGAACCGGGACCCCACACCCGAATCCAACATGTCTCGCAGACCCGACAAGAAAAAAATGTGTGAGAGTCCCCCTGAGGAAGCGAGGGGACTCGAAGACACGGAGGGGCTGGCTCTCGAATCCCAAGTGCAGACCCTCCCAAATGGTCGAGAGGATCCAAGGGCATGAGGAGATTGCTTAGCCACTGTGGCAGAAACCGCAGGAGCTGCCCCGCAATGGGGAAGGCGGCAATGTTTAGGGGGCGGCTGGACTTAGACGTGAACTACTTACCACAAAGTAAGCCGCACTGCCCTGTGAGCTGTGTTAGCCAACACTGCGCACCTGGCACCAATGCGGATCGACTCAGCAGAGGCATTGGTCAGGAAGCCCGTAGCACATCTCAGAAGTGGAATGGAGTACAAAGCTCCTCCCTGGGAGTACCCTGCAGGAGGAATTCTTCCAGCTGGGTGATCCACTTAAAGAGAGACTTAGTTGAAAGCCTCGCCCCACGGCTAGTGGCCCACAGTCACCAGAGCACGGGGCCTGCCAGGGGGATAGCCTGCAGCCATCATGTGTCACCTATACATTATGCCTTGGATGATGTAAAGCTTAGGATTGAACCCACAGCCACGGCTGGGTACATGAGGCATGGTGCAGGTGATTAACTGCTACATGGTTGCTGCCAGAGCAGCCCCACACATGAGGAAATGTTCACCTTTAAAGACATAGCTGCAGCCTCCCAGGAGTTTTTGAGGACACTCTCCATCTTACGATCGAGGGGGTCCTTCAACTGGGAGGAATCTTCAAAAGGCAACGCGTATTATATGCTACCTCGGCCACCTGGATGTCCACCTTCGGGACCTCCCAGACAAAGTCATCACCCTCCAGACCACTCGGATGGGGTGAGCAGCCGATGTTTTGAAGACTCCCACTCCCGGCGGATGAGAACCCGGATGACCTCATGGACAGGGAAGCCCAACTGCCACTTAGCCTTTAGGCCTCTGAACATTTAGTCCTGCACAGAAGAAGGGGGCTTCCACCACCTCTACTCCCATGGTACTGTGGACAGTGTCCACCAATTCACCCATGGACTCCGTGGAAAAATAGTAGTGTCCAGATTCTCGTACCTGGGGACAGAGGCAATATCATCGCCGTCCTCTGATGCTGAGCTTGGCCAGCCTCTATGAGATCCACAGAGTCACAATCCTGGAGCTTCCTCTCTTACGGAGGGGAAGGCCTGGAAGCTGCAGCAAAAACCGGTAGTGCCGAGATAGAAGCCTGCACCTCTTCCTTAATGGATTGGAGCTCCTCAAGCAGGGATGGGGAGTCCATCCTGACAACACTGTCAGTCATGGCCGACACCTTTTTGTAGGAAGAGGGAAGTTTGTGCCGTAGCCAAAATTCCTGGACGGGTTTTTGCTCCCTTTCACAGGTGGCCCTTGTCTCCCTATAGAAAAAAAGGGAAGAGAAGGGGGTCCCAGTGGGAGTGCAGGGCCTAAATAACTCTACCCCTTGTGACCACCCCCAAAAACACTTACATGAGCTGGGGGAACGCTGGGCTCTGCAGAAGCAGAGGTGGAAGCCTATCACCCTCCATGTTTCAGGGCTTACCGGCGGGTACTTGTCCAGAAGTACCATGCCCCCAACGAGGAACACCTGTTCCCTCCCTCCTCCTGGTCACCGGCCGCGGGCAGTAGCGCGTGATAGGCCTTCTGGGTTTCCTGGAGCCGCGCCCAGTCTGTACAGGAGCCACCGCCCGAAACAGGAAGTGCCCGCCCGAAACAGGAAGTGCCATCCAGGAACCTCTGTTGCATGCCCCAGGAACCGCAGCTGGAGGAGGGAGATGCCGGAGAGCTCAACAGGCCTCCGGCACTGCAATACACGGCCTGCTTTGCCCCGTAGGACGCAGGAAGGCCGGATGGTCCCACCACGGGAGCCGAGAAGGAGGAGGAGGCCGCCCCCGACATCCATCCCTGGCCCGGCTGCAAGTACACCCCAATGCTGCCTCTGCCGGCCTGACAGCACTGGAACCTCTCCATGCCCCAAGGGGGACAGGAAGACACTGGAGTACTGAGAAGGGAAGGGGCTTTTAACCTCTCTGTGTTCCTGTCCCCCAATAGGGCGTGGACGACATCCTCCAATGCTGTCGTGGAAGGGAATGGAGAAAATAGAAATAATAAAATGACATACACATATGCAAACAATGAAATAAAAAGGAGAAACTTACAGAAACCTAAACTTTGCTTCTGTTGCCCGATGGGGAGAGTAGAGGTATATGGAAAGAGGTTCACAGCAGCTTCGGCCGACCCATCTCTGTGACACGGACCTGTAGCTGTGTGAGCCCAGATATAGACTCAGACTGGGGGGGTCAGATTCTAGACCGGCCTTCCAGTTTAACATTTTACTTCTGGGTCTATGATTGGACGATCACTCATTTAGCCATGCATATATTATGTTTTAAAATGTTCTTTGTCTTCTGACTAGGTCTCCTGATTTTGCTTCCCATCTGGGGGTCTGTTTGAAGCTCACTATTGGAGATGGCTTCTCTCTCTTATCAATTCTTTTCCTCTTTGAAGCTCTCTCTGTGTGAAGTTGGTCACTCTCTGCTTTTCCCATCATGGCCCCCTGGGGAGACTGGAGTCAGTGTGACTGTGAAGTTAGTGTGTGCTTATATAAAGCAGGTTGTGACCTCTTGTGGATGGACATGGGATTTAACCCCTTACTGGTCTAGTGTCCAGTCCCTGAGCTACATATTACACTACAGTTACCACCATGCCTGGGGTAGATTGGTCATCAAAGTCTTTGGCCTTAGGTTCATGCAACCACTGTTGAGCGATGGCACCCGCGAGCCTAATCTCTTCAAAAAGGAGAAAGGCCAGAGTGGTTCATGCCTAATAGGATACTGCTTGGAGGGGTCCCCACATGGCATTCTCCCAGTCGAAGACCTCTGGAGGGGGTGCTACACAAGGCTGGGAAACAGGGCCTTCTGCCTCTTCCTCCTCATCTTCTTTTAAACAAATGTTTGAAGGACATTGTAAGATTCCTGGACTTCACAGCTGTTGCCACATCTGCCACTGTTTCCAAAATTCACACACTGCAGGTGTCCCAACACCTACAAGCTCAAGGACTCTTAAAAAATTATTTTAACCCCTTCCCGAACCTGACGCAGCATATGCGTCATGAAAACAAGTTTGTTCCCGACCTTGGACGCATATGCTGCATCATCGCAGGTTTCCCTTCCTGCGGCTCTATTAACCGCTGTCACTAAGGGGTTAATAGAGCCGCCGGTGCGGAAGGACCTGCACTATACCGTAGGGGGGGTAGCTTAGCCCCCCCCCCGTGGCTATAACCGCTCCGCTTGGCAGCGAAGTGAAATTGAAACTGCCAATCAGGGGTAATTGTAATATCTCACTAATGAAACTTGGTGAGATATTACAATACAGCCATCTGATGCCTGGACACATCAGGCATTAGCTGGAGAAGGGGCCCTGTGTCGACCCCCCCTCAGATCTGATTGGAGAGAGCATCTCTCTCCAATCAAATGTGGGGGCGCCCCAATCCTGGGCTCTCCGCTTTGCCCCTGGCCGCCGATGTGCCCCCTGTGTGTGATCTCCCCCTGTGTGTGATATCCCCTGTGTGTGATCTCCCCTTCCCTGCGATCCCTCCCCATGCCCTCCAGTGATCACCGCTGCCCGCGGTGATCACCTCCTCCCGTTCTCCTCTTCCCGCTCCCTCCTCTTCCTCACCTGTCTTCTCTCTTCTCCCTCTGTCCTCCGTTCTTCTCCTGCTATCCTCCGGTCTTCTCTGTCTTCGGTCTTCTCTGTGCTGTCCTCTTCCTGCGCCGTCCTGCTTCTTCTGTTGGCTCCTCTGCACAGTCATCTCCCAGCATAGAGATGAGTGTGCAGAGGAGCGGTGTCACAGCCAGGGCACAGCATCTGTGTGATTGCTGTGCCCTGGCTGTGTTAACCCTCTAAGTGCTGTGAGCTCAGGGATCACAGCACTTAGAGGATCCTCTATCGACATGGAAACGATCGCCAGAGACTACAACAAGGGAACACTTGATCCCTTTGTTGTAGTCTCTGAGATCAGCTTCATGGTGCATGGTATCAATCTTCTGGACATAGTACCTTAGGTCCGCGCTGCTGCCAGATGGATGTAAATGACACCTGAGACATCGGGATGTCTGGATCAAAGTGATGACTTGCTTTATTTTCCGACGCGTTTCAGAGCCACATGCCGAGCTCCTTCCTCAGGGTACTTTGTCCAGAAGATTGATCGATAACCGCAGTAACCTGTGGAGGTACGGTCCCTGCAGCAGCTGCATTTATGAGGATCAAGCTGCTTGTGTGTGACACAACCTTATCAGGTGAGCGATTCTGATTTTTAACCTTTTTGACCTGTGTAAAAAAGATAAGACCCTATTGCGAATTCTCAACTTTCATAGATGGTGCATGGTATGACAGATCATTGCCATACCGTGCACCATGACACTGATCCCAGAGACTACAACAAGGGATTAAGTGTCCTATTGTAGTCTCTGGGATCAGCGTCATTGTGCACGGTATGACAGATCATTGCCATACCGTGCACCATGCACCATGGTGCTGACCCCAGAGACTACAACAAGGGATCAAGTGTCCACTTGTTGTAGTCTCTGGGATCAGCATCATGGTGCACGGTATGGCAGATCATTGCCATACCATGCACCATGATGCTGATCCCAGAGACTACAACAAGGGATCAAGTGTCCTCTTGAAGTCTCTGGGATTAGCGTCATTGTGCACTGTAAGACAGATCATTGCCATACAGTGCACCATAACGCTGATCCCAGAAGACTACAACAAGGGATCAAGTGTCCTCTTGTTGTAGTCCCTGGGATCAGCGTCATGGTGCACGATATGACAGATCATTGCCATATCCGTGCACCATGACGCTGATCCCAGAGACTACAACAAGGGAACACTTGATCCCTTGTTGTAGTCTTTGGGGTCACATGGATTGTGCACTGTATGGCAATGATCTGCCATACAGTGCACAATCACCATGACCCCAGAGACTACAGCAAGAGGACATTGATTCCCTTGCTGCAGTCTCTGGATGTAGCAGAGGCGATCAAACGTCATGTGACCTTCGTTTTGGACTACATCGGAGGGAGTGGGTGTAATAAAGATGGAGTCTGAATTTGTATGAATTTTTTTCTAATAACATTTTTTTTCTCTGCATGGTGTTTTTTTTTTTACTATTAGAGATTCCTAATGGCTGGGTCTAAGATTGGCCCGACACTATGAATCTCGGGCTTAGTGCCAGTTACCAATAAAAAGACTGGCATTAACCCCTTTATTACCCAGTTTGCCACCGGCACCAGTGCAACTGGAAGAGCCTGGGTACAGCGCCAGAAAATGGCCCTTTTCTGGGCAGCTGCAGGCTACAATTCGCAGCATGGGGGACCCAGAATGCTTGGGCCTCTCCATGCTGAGGATTCCAGCCCCCAGCTGCCTAGTTGTACCTGGCTGGACCAAAAATATGGCGGAGCCCCACATCATTTTTTTTTCTAGAATTAGTTCTAGAAGCAAAAAAAATGGACTTCGCTGTATTTTTGGTTGCCAGCCAGGTACAACGAGGCAGCTAGGGGGTTGCTGGCAGTCCGTAGCTGCCAAGTTGTACCTGGCTGGACCAAAAATATGGCGGAGCCCCACGTCATTTTTTTTTTCTAAAATCAGTTCTAGAAATATTAAAAAAAAGGCCTTCTCTGTATTTTTGGTTGCCAGCCAGGTACAACTTGGCAGCTGGGGGGCTGGAATCCTCAGCGTGGAGAGACCCAAACGTGGGCCCCCATGCTGCAAATTGCAACCCACAGCCATCCCAGAAAATCGCGCACTCATTAGAGGCGCCATTTTCTGGTGCTGTACCCCAACTCTACTAGTTGCCCTTGTGCTAGTGGCACACGGGTTCTCCATACACGACATGGTGTCCACTAACAATTTCAATGGAAAAATTAGCTCCAATTGTTAGCGAAAACCATATCGCGTATGGAGATCCCCTCCCTGTGTGCCTAAACATTGGAGCTCCCCCACAAGTGACCCCATATTGGAAACTAGACGCCCCAGAGAACTTATCTAGATGCATAGTGAGCACTTTGAACCCTCAGGTGCTTCACAAATGAATCTGTAAAAATGAAAAAATTATTTTTTTGTGGAAAAAAAAAAAAAAAAAAGTACTTTTTACGGATCAATGTGTGAAGCACCTGGGGATTCAAAGTGATCA
Source organism: Allobates femoralis (assembly GCA_033576535.1). Classification (NCBI taxonomy): domain Eukaryota; kingdom Metazoa; phylum Chordata; class Amphibia; order Anura; family Aromobatidae; genus Allobates; species Allobates femoralis. Next base: position 337,600,882 of record JARQOC010000004.1, on the reverse strand, counting down.
CTATGCATCTAAATAAGTTCCTTGGGGGTCTAGTTTGCAAAATGGGGTCACATGTGAGGGAGCTCCAATGTTTAGGCACATAGGGGCTCCCCATACGCGACATGGTGTCCACTAACAATTGAAAATTAGCTCCAAAAGTCAAATTGCGCTCCTTCCCCTCTGAGTCCTGCCGTGCGCCCAAACAGTGGTTTATGACCACATATGAGGTATCAGTGTACTCAGGAGAAATTGCCCAACAAATTTTAGGATCCATTTTATCCTGTTGCCTATGTGAAAATGAAAGAATTGAGGCTAAAAGAACATTTTTGTTAGAAAAATTAACATGTCCATTTTTTCCTTCTATGTTGCTTTAGTTCCTGTGAAGCACCTGAAGGGTTACTAATCTTCTTGAATTTAGTTTTGAGTAGCTTGAGGGGTGCAGTTTTCGGAATGGTGTCACTTTTGGGTGTTTTCCATCATGTACACCCCTTAAAGGGACTTCAAATGTGATGTGGTCACTAAACAAAATGGTTTTGTAAATTTTGCTGGAAAAATGAGAAATTGCTGATGAACTTTGAACCCTTATAACTTCCCACCCCCAAAAATTTTTTTTCCTAAATTGTGCTGGTGTAAAGTAGACATGTGAGAAATGTTATTTATTAACTATTTTGTGTCACATAACTCTCTGGTTTAGCAGAGTAAAAATAAAAAATTTGAAAATTGCTACATTTTCAACATTTCTGCCAAATTTATGATTTTTTTCAGAAATAAACGCAAAAATTATCGACCTAAATTTACTACTAACATGAAGCCCAATATGTCACGAAAAAACAATCTCAGGATCGCTAGGATCCGTTGAAGCGTTCCAGAGTTATTACCTCATAAAGGGACACTGGTCACAATTGACAAAAATGCCTCGTTCTTTAGGATCAAAATAGGCTGGGTCATGAAGGGGTTAAAGCTCCATTAAATTCTACAGGTTGAAAGAAAATGGTAGTCCTGATGGCTGGGAACACTACTAAATGTAAGTTAGGTGTTGTTCCCAGCCAATGTGTCTTTCGGCAAGTGTTGTGGCCCCAAACAAGCAAAGAAAGTTTTAGGGCCATTTTAAATGTAAAACTTTTTTCCTGGACAAAGCAGTGTTTGTCGATTTTTTGGTACATTTCTCAGGTTTCCAATTGAAAACCGAATCGTATATGTTCGTGCCAACATTTTAAATTATGATCATATTTGGGGAAAATTAATCTCTATTATGTACTCAGAAGTATCAAATTGTATGGTCCATTTTTTCATTCTACTCTTTGCAAAACTGAAAAAAAAAATGGGGCTAAAGCAACATTTTAAAGGAAATTATTATTCACTTTCATCATTCCATTTTGCATCCATTTCTGGGTTTTTAAGCATTTTTACATTATTTTTTCCATTACACAGTTTACTGATTGGAATAATTAATTTATTTTGATAGACCGGGCATTTCTGAAAGCAGTGATACCAAATATATTGGGGGGTTTGTTTGTTTGTTTTATTCTCAATGGGGCAAAAGAGGGGTGATTTGAACTTTTGTGCTTTTTTCTATTTTTTTTTTTTTCATATTTTTGAATACTTTTTTTCCCCACCACTTTTTCTTGTTTATACTGTTCACTTTAGGGGATTTGACGATTAGACTGCCTGATCGCTTGAGCTGTACAGAGCCGAACTGATGCACAGCTCTGCACAGGACAAATGATCATCTCCTGTGAACGCCGGCTATGCAGCGTGACTGCCCATTCGTTCTGGAAATCCTGAGGATTCCTCACAGTGTACACCTTGTCACAGTTTAGCAGCCTGCAGGAATGCAAGTCAAAACCACAGGTATATCAAGTGATAACAATGTATTTGAAATACCACGTTTCAGTGGTATGTTATTTATAATTCAGTTTCACTAATTGGAAGGGAGAGTAATGTAATAAAAGTATCAATGGCGGAATTATAATGAATATGAAGGAGTTAAATATATTGCACATTAAAATCTTTTTTTCATATTAGTCAAAATCCAAGAAGACAAGTGGTTTATTGTTTCTAGACTGAAAAGAAACAGAAAATAATTTAGAATAATTGACATACTAATCTTGACTGAAGTCAATCAGCAAGTCCACTGGATTACACAGCTAATTATACCCTGAACAGCTGCATATACTGCTGCGGGATGATTACAGCTAGTCATGATGTTTTATGGGTAACCATGGACATATAATTTACCAAGTGTACAAGTGATTATAAAGTCTTCAGGTGGTTGATTTCACAGCGCAGTATGTAGTACGTCTGGAATATCTCTACAAGCTTCTTGTTATTTTTAAATAGTTGTACATTGTAGATTAGTGTCCTAAACTGAGACAAATTTACGTGGCAGTGGTTTAATTATAAAATTATAAAGACATCCTTAAAATAAAATGTCTTTAAAGACTAAAATATAATTTTAGGATTTTTTACTCCGTAAAAGTATGTGACTCAATTAGAGCAAGGGTCATATACATCCCTTGCTACATAATGTCCTCCCTGCTCCATAATTTCCCCCACTGTTTCATAATTCCCCCCCTACTCCAAAATGTCCCCCCTGCCCCATAATGTCCCTCCTGTTCCATAATGCCTCCCCTGCTCCATAATGTCCAACCCCTGCTCCATGTCTCAAAAAGTAACCCCAATCCTTCCCCACCATGGCCCCTCTTCTAAAATTATTATAAATCTCCTCTTCAGCTCCTTCTGGAGTGCTTACCGGTGTCCTCACCTCCTCTGCAGTCCTGCTGGCAGTTTAGAGAACGATGTTCCTGCATCTGGCTGCACACAGAGGTCAGCGATGAAGAGTACTCCTCTCTTTGGCCTGGCACTGGCCACACTATACTACATGCGCGTGAAAGAGAGGTGAGGTCTCTAGGTCCTGAAGACTGTGCAAGCCAAGACTCAGGCAGTGCAAACTGCAGTTGAAGGACCTTTGGTGAGTGAGTCACATCACTGTGATATCACCAAAGATCCTACTGCAACCATAGTGATAGTACAGAACTTAAATGTGCAAATAGTACATGTTCTAGTCTATCACTGTTGGTTTTAGCTGGCACACTGGGGTCCCTCAGAGGTTGGGGCTATGAGTGGCTGCTCAGTCTGCCCACCCCTAATGCCGGCCCTGAGTGCAGTACAACGCAGCTACACTTTGCTACAGTTGTTTTTGTGTTTGCAAACTTGTGCCTGCAATATGCAGCAATTTCGTTATGGATCCCCTGCAACATATGCCTGCTCTGGAGGAGGTCATCTTCCTCACCACCCCAGGGGCAAAAGGTGCTTCAGCAGCAGTAGAACTGGAGTGGGCTGCAGAGGGGATTGACTCGTGTGACCTGGAGCTCCATCGTGCTACTCACATTAGGCTTCATCTGCAGACAGGTGCAGATCCAGTGCTGGGCTCGGATGTCAGAGGAGAACCTGAGATCACAGTCAGGAGGTGACCCATTCCCCATCCAGGAGCAATCGATGTCAGAGTCGCTACTCCCCTGTCTCCCCCCTCTGCCAAGCCCTTCACTGGCTCCCTACTTCCCAGAGATCCCGGTTTAAAACATTAACCATGACATACAAAGCCATCCACAACCTGTCCCCTCCATACATCTCTGACATGGTCTCCCGATACCTACCCTCACGCAACCTGCGATCCTCCGAAGAGCTTCTCCTCTACTCCCCCCTCATCTCCTCTTTGCACAACCGCATACAGGATTTCTCCCGTGCTTCACCTAGACTCTGGAACTCACTGCCCCAACACATCAGACATTCTCCTACCCTGGGAACCTTCAAAAGAAACCTGAAGACCCACCTGTTCCGCCAAGCCTACCACATGCAATAAGACCCGGTCCACCACACCGCCTCATGACTGGAATTTCCTCCTCCCACTGTATCCCCACCCGCCCCTCGTAGACTGTGAGCCTTTGTGGACAGGATTTCTCCCCTCTTGTTTCTGTACAACCGAACTGTCAACATTTATTGTTACTTGTATTGTTACTATGTTACTTGTCCTAGTCTGCCCTTTTTAGCATGTAAAGCGCTATGGAATATAATGGCGTTATATAAATAAAAAATAATAATAAAATAATAATAAAAGACTCCAGGATCTTGCAGCACACCTGGCTATATTACACTTGCAGCTGGTGCCGTAGGTACTGAATTGGCAAAGCAACCAGGAGCATGATGAGGTTGAAGAAGAGGAGGTACAAAAGGCAGAAGACCCTCTTTCTCTTCTGTATGTAGCACCCCTGCCAGAGGCCTTTGACTGGGAGAATGCTGTGTGGAGACCCCTACCCCCTCCAAGCAACTATCTTGTGCAGCATGAACCACTCCATCCTTTCTCCTTTGTTAAGGAGATTCGCATTGCGGATAACATCAGCCGGGAGCGGTGCATGGACCTAATTCCAATCACTTCATGACCAATGTACCTAAGGCAATGTGGCAGCAGTTTTCCAGCAGAGTGTGTTTGAATCAGTGTCAGTGTCTCTGTGATCAATTTGTCAAATTTGACACAGCTCCCATAGTAGCCCCTTACTGCTAAGGCTGTATGACCACTCTGATCCTCTTCCCAAGGCTGAGCTGGGGAGTTTAATATGGCAGCATCTGAAACCTGTATGTCTCACCTATGGCCTGCTGGGTATGCCTATATGCCAACCTGGTTTTTGAGCCCTTGGACGGTGTCTACAAACACCAGTATCCTGCAGCTCCTCTGGATGAACCAGGCTGAATAGTACCCCACTACTGCCACCAATTGTGGAGACGTGGGGCTCAGTGGGTGCTTCGTCC
>JARQOC010000004.1:337479027-337595997 GCA_033576535.1 Allobates femoralis | reverse complement strand
TCATGATGATCTCAAAAGCGGATCACCATGAAGATCAAAGTTAACCCCTTTGTGACTCCAGGGGAATGATAGGTCATGAACTCTGTAAGTTCTTGACCCATCAGGATCCTTGGAGGGTGCCTGCTCTTATAGCATATGGGGGATGCCCCCATATGCTATAACACTGAGAATCATCGTGGGACGGCCCACTGGACTACATCAGGCATCACAGACTAATAAAGATGGGGTCTAAATACATGAGAGAAACTTACAGAGTTCATGACCTGTCATTCCCCTGTAGTCACACAGGGGTTAACTGTGATCTTCATGGTGATCTGCTTTAGTGATCATCATGAAGATCAGTTAACCCCTGTGTGACCCCAGGATCGTGATGGATCATGAATTTACAGAGTTTATGACCTATCATTCCCCTGGATGCTATAACACTGAGAATCATCGCGGGACAGCCCACTGGACTACATCTGACATCACAGACTAATAAAGACTGGATCTAAATACGTGTTTGCATTTTTTTTCTAAGAAAAATATTCTTCCCTGTGTTGTGTATTCTTTACCATTTACTAAAGATTCTCAATAGCTAGGTCTAATATTGGCATGACATTATGAATCTCGGGCTTAGTGCCAGCTGCCAATGCAAAGCTGGCATTAATCCCATATTACCCAGTCTGTCATCGCTACACAGCAGCTGGAAGAGTTGGATACAGAGCCAGAAAATGGTGCTTTTATGAATGCACCATTTTCTGGGGTGACTGCGGGCTGCAATTAGCAATGGGGGGTTGGGGCAGAAGGCTTGGCCTCCCAATGCTCAGGATTCCAGCCCCCAGCTGCCTAGTTGTACCTGGCTGGCCCAAAAATATTGCGAAGCTCCACGTTGTTTTTTTTTTTTTTTCATTATTTCTTGAAATAATAAAAAAAAAAAGCTCTTTATATTTTTGGTTTCCAGCCAGGTAAAGCTAGGCAGCTGGGGTTGGTGGCAACCGGTAGCTGCTTGCTGTACCTGGCTGGCGACAAAAATATGGTTAAACCCCACGTGGTTTGTATGAAAAATTTAATAAAAAAATGCAGGAGAGGAGACGTCCAGGACATAGTGTCGCCGGATCTTGTGCACATGCCCTAAAAGGGAGAAATTTTGTGTGACAAAAAGAAAATGTTTAATATGACAACCTATTGTTATCAAATTCAGTGAAGTAGCTGTAGATTCCAAATGCTCACTATACCCCTAGACATAATCCTTGAGTGGTCTAGTTTCCAAAATGGGGTCACTTGTGGGTTTCTGCAGTTTAGGCCACCTAGTGACCCTGCAAATGCAACATGGTGCCCGCAATCTATTTCAGCTTTTCCATAATTCATATATTGCTTCGTCCCTTCTGAGGCCTCTTATTTGTCTAAACAGAACTTTTTGGCTACATGTGGGGTATCGTTGCGCTCATAAGAAAGTGGGTAGCAAAGTGTGGGGTCCACTTTTTGGTGCTACCTCTTATAAAAGTGAAAAATTTGGTGGTAAAGCAACACTTTTGTGAAAAAAGAAAAGAATTTTCCAAATGATGATCTATTTTTATCAAATTTTGTAAAGTAACTGTGGGTTCAAAATGCTCATTATACCCCTAGATAGAATCATTGAGGGGTCTAGTTTCCAAAATGGGGTTACTTATGGGGAGGGGGGTTTCTGCTGTTTAGGTACCTTAGGGGTCCGGGGTATGCATGATGGTACCTGTCATCTATTTCAGCCAAATTTGCTTTCCAAAATTCAGATAGCGCTCCTTCTCTTCCGAGCCCTCTTTTTTCAAACAGCGTTTTTTTACATGTAGGGTATCGGCGCGTTCAGTAGAAACTGGGTAACAAATTTTAGCATCCAATTTGACATGCTATCCCTTGTAAAAGTGAATACATTGATGCTAAAGCAACATTTTTAGGTAAAATGTAAATGTATTTCTTTTTTCATTCCAATTTTCATTAATTCCTGTGAAGCACCTGAAGGGATTGATAATCTTCTTGAATGTGATTTTGAGTAGTTTAAGGGGTGCTGTTTTTGGAATGGTGTCATTTTTGGATGTTTTCTAACACATCGGCCCCTCAAAGTGACTTCAAATGTGATGTGGTCCCTAAAAAAAGGATTTGTAAAAATGAGAAATTGCTGATGAATTTTGAACCCATCTAAATTCCTAAAAAAAAAATCATATTTCCCAAATTGTGCTGATGTAAAGTAGACATGTGGGAAATATTATTTATTAACTCTTTTGTGTGATATAACTCTCTGGTTTAATGGAATAAAAGTTCAAAAGTTGAAAATTGCAAAATTTTCAAAATGTTCGCCAAAATTCCATTCTTTCACAAATAAACGCAAAATATTTTGTTTTAAATTTCCCACTATCATGAAGCCCAATATGTCACGAAAAAAGCAATCTTGGAATCACTGGAGTCCATTGATGCATTCCAGAGATATTACCTCATAAAGTCACACTGGTCATAACTGCAAAAAATGGTCTGGTCATTAAGGTGGAAATTGGCTCCATCACTAAGGGGTTAAACCTCCTGCAGTTCATAAGCTTGGCAGAGTATGTTTCTATTGTGGGCAAACAGATAATTTTATTAAGGTCTGTCCACATGGCTCCAAAACTGTCACGCAGTCTCAGCGTGTACCTCGGGTTGTTTGGAAGGAGACAACCGGAGGGTTCACATTTCCTTCCTCGCTAGATCTCCATTTCCACTGTCAGCTAAGGTAGTGGTGAATGGTAAAACCAAGACTGTGCCATTGCTAGTTGATTGCGGAGAAGGAGTCAATCTTATCGAATCTTGCTTTTCTCAGGCGCATAGCCTCATCTGTAACACATTAGCGAGAACCTCTGCCATTGACTCAGCTTCTCTCAGCTAGAAGGTTCTTTCTCAAGTGGTGCATAATATGAACTTGTGCATAGGAACTCTTCACCAGGAGTTCCTATCCTGTCACATTTTGCAGAATCTAATGAAAAACAGAAGAAAACTGTTCCAAACAAGAAACATTCATCACAGAATCTGACAAAACACTAAAAAAAACTTTCACCCAGAGGTTATCCTTCCTGGAGCTTAAATGGAGCAAAAAGGATTGTAGCTAACATAGACAGAGAGGATCTCTTAAAACAACAACACAAAATATAATAAAAAAATGTTTTCCACCCATTAAAGCGCACAATGCAGCACCATAGTAAATATCATGAAAAAATACATACCCTTGCTCAGTCAAGACAAATCTTTATGTAAAATCATAAAGGAAGATACAATCCAGTTTGCAGCAAAGTGTGCCCATACAATTGACAACATAATGTCTTCATGTTTAATAACAAGAAATGAAAAAGACATACATAGTAACATAGTAACATAGTATTTAAGGTTGAAGGAAGGCCTTAAAGGCCCCTTTACACGGCTCAACATCGTTCTCAACACCGTTCAAAAGTGACGTGTTCAACGATGTTGAAACAACATCATTAGTGCGTCGTTGCGTGTAACCGAATGATTCAACTACTATAATTAGTCAAGTTGAAGTTGACAGGTTTATGAACATGTTCAAAAACTTGACAACTTCAACTCAACCAACCTGCTGCATCGTACTGTGTGACACCGCGATAACTATGTCACGGACGACTTCGCCCAATGAGCAGGGATCGTTTGCAGGGTTTGCGAACGATCCCTGCTCACAACATCATTGGTGAGTTGTCCACGATATCTAGACGTGTGACATCTCACCAAGCGATGTTGAATGGATGTCAAAAATGACCGTGTGTCCACGAGATCGCAGCCAACATCGTTACAACGTTGTCCCGTGTTAAGTCCTTAAGGCCTTAAGTCCATCTAGTTCAACTCATAGGCTAACATGTTCATCCAGAGGAAGGCAAAAAAAAACCATGTGGCAACACTAACCTCCACATTGGGGGAAAAAAATTCTTTCCTGACTCCAGATATGGCAATCAGACTAGTTCCCTGGATCAACGCCCTATCAAAGAATCTAGTATATATAACCGGTAATATTATATTTTCAAGAAAGGCATCCAGGCCCTTCTTAAATGTTAGTAGTGACTCACTCATTACAACATCATGTGGCAGAGAGTTCCATAGTCTCACTGCTCTTACAGTAAAGAATCTACGTCTGTGATTATGATTAAAACCTTCCTTCCTCCAGATGTAGAGGATGCCCCCTTGTCCCCATCTCAGGCCTAAGAGTAAAAAGATCATTAAAAAGGTCTCTGTACTGTCCCCTCATATATTTATACCTTATTATAAGATCACCCCTAAGCCATCATTTTTCCAAACTAAATAATCCCAAGTTTAATAACCTGTCTTGGTATTGCAGACCCCTCAGTCCTCTAATACCCTTGGTTGCTCATGCTCTAGTTCAGCTATGTTTTTCTTATACACCAGAGACCAGAATTGTACACAGTATTCTAAGTGTGGTTACACTAGTGACTTGAATAGAGGTAAATTAAGTTCTCCTCATGAGCATCTATGCCTCTTTTAATGCATCCCATTATTTTATTTGTCTTTGCAGCAGCTGCCTGACACTGGGCACTAAATGTGAGTTTGTCATCTGTCCATACATCCAGGTCTTTTTCAGTGGTAGTTTTGCCCAGTGTTTTACAATTAAGCACATAATTATACCTTTTATTTCCTCTGCCCAAGTGCATGACCTTACATTTATCCCCATTAAAGCTCATTTGCCATTTATCAGCCCAAGCTTCTAGTTTACATAAATCCTCCTATAATATAAGATTGTCCTCTTCTGCATTGATTACCCTGCAGAGTTTAGTGTCATCTGCAAATATTGATATTCCTCTCTGTGTGCCCCCTACAAGGTCATTAATAAATATGTTAAAAAGAACTGGGCCCAATACTGAGCCCCATGGTACCCCAATGTTAACTGTGACCTATTCTGAGTGTGTTCCAGTAATAACCACCCTTTGTTTCCTATCACTGAGCCAGTTCTTAACCCACTTACACATATATTCCCCTATCCCCATTGCTCTCATTTTATATATCAACCTTTTGTGCGGCACTGTATCAAAAGCTTTTGAAAAGTCCATATAGACCACGTCCACTGCATTTCTTTGGTCCAGTCCAGAACTTACCTCTTCATAGAAGCTTATCAGGTTAGTTTGACAGGAACGGTCCCTTGTAAACCCATGTTGATATTGGGTCATGAGGTTATTTTTCTTCAGATACTCCAGTATAGCATCTCTTAGAAAACCCTCTAGGATTTTACCCACAGTAGAAGTGAAGCTTACTGGCCTATAATTTCCAAGTTCAGTTTTTGTCCCCTTTTTAAATATTGGCACCACATTTGCTATTCGCCAGTCCTGTGGTACAGACCCTGTTATTATGAAATCTTTAAAGATTAAAAATAATGGCCTATCTATGACAGTACTTAATTCCTGCAGTACTCTGGGGTGCATCCCATCCGTGCCTGGGGATTTGTCAACTTTAGTGATTTTTAGACTGTGCCGTACTTCCTGCTGGGTTAAGTGACATTAAATGGAGAGTTTTTCTTATCACTGATCATGTTGTCTGCCATGGGATATTCTTGTGTAAATACTGTTGCAAAAAGTCATTTAGCATATTGGCTTTTTCCTCTTCCTCATACACCATTTCACCCAGACTATTTTTAAGGGGGCTAAGACAATAATTTTTTATTTTCTTACTATTTATGTAGTTAAAGAATATTTTGGGACTTTTTTTTTACTTTCTCTGGCAATGAGTCTCTCTGTCTCAATCTTTGCTGCCTTGATTTGCTTTTTACAAATGTTATTTCATTTTTTGTATTTATTTAATGCCTCATCACTACCTACTTGCTTTAACTCCCTAAATGCTTTCTTTTTGTCACTTATTGCATCCCTTACAGCCTTATTTAGCCATAGTGGTTTCCTCCTATTTCTAGCATGTTTATTCCCATAGGGTATATATTGTGCACAGGTTCTATTCAGGATGCTAATTGCACTAAGATCATCTCTCAACCGTTGTAAATTTGCATTCCTGAAGTTTAGTATACTTGTAGCCCCTCTACTACACATCTTATTAAAGGATACTTGAAAACTTATTATTTTGTGATCATTATTACCCAAGTGACCTCCAACCCGTATATTTGATATGCTGTCCGACCTGTTGGTTATTATTAGGTCTAACAATGGCCCCCTTCTTGTTGGGTCCTGACCGGTTGTGGAAGGTAATTGTCTCTCATAGTTGCCACAAAAAGTGCAACCTTTACATCAAAGACCACAGGCAAAGTGTATAAAATTAACAACTTTATCAATTGCAACACCCTGTCATCTATCTCACAGAACGCACGATATGCAACTTACAATATGTGGGTTGCGTGATGGCTCCACTAAAAAAGCGGATCCACCAGAATATGTCAGGAAGCTTGAATCCCTCTTCTTTAAATATGTCCTCAGTATCAAAGCATTTTGTTAGCTGTCATAATAGGGATTTAGAAGAAGTAAAGTTTATGGGAATAGAAAAGGCGTACAGGTCCAAAAGAGTGGGAGATGTTATACGAAAGATTCTAAACAGAGAATCTCACTGGATATTCAAAAACCGGATACCAGAACCCCAAATGGTCTGAGCATTAGGCAAGATCTTATATTGCAATACAATGTATAAAAATTTGTACCTTTTTTAATTTTTTTTTCTTTTATTTTCATCCTTCTTTTTTTTTTCTAAATTTTTTTCTTTTTACAATCTAGCCAGTGTACATCAAGTTTCTAGGAAGTACTGTCTCTTTTTTTTCTCTTTTCTAGTATATATGGAGTTCACTGGCTTCATTGCTGGATCTTTTTCACTCCTCCTCCCTCCCTATCAAGATACGGGGGCCATCTGATGTTCTGTGTATCTTACTACTGATCATGTAAAAGAGACCTCAAGGGGACCAAGTGTAGTTAGGGAAGTAGCAGATTTAAGGTCACCTTGCCACGGTTGATGGGCAGGCATTTATTGGACAATACATGTGCTAAGAACCTTATATTATAAGATAAGTATGTTTCCCAAAAAAATAAAACATTTTTTACACCTGTGTTATTTAGAAAAAACTTGTAAGTTTTTATTTTTTCTGAAACAAAAAATCTATAATACCATCAAAAACACCTTTATTTGCATGTGGTTGGCATTAACAGTGTGCTGCTGTAGAATTTATTTTTATACAGTATACATCAAAGTGATTTTAAACTGTTGATGTCGTAAGAAAAGGATTTTAAACCATTGATGTGCTGCATATAATAATGTACTTGCTTTTACTATACCACTGAATGTTAACCTTTACAAGATTAACCCTTTATTGTCTTGTTTTTAAACTAACTCGTTTTGCTAAATCCTTACTTCTCACTTTCTAACTAGGATTCAATTACGGGAGCGGTATCCATTAGCTAATTAAACATAATCCTCTAACACACTTCCCCTTTACTGTAGGACACTCCTTTCTACCTTCCTTGTGTCTATTTTAAATCTTAACATTATGCCATCTGTACCTCTTCCACGAATAAGGCTTTTTACACCAAAATGCATTGGATTGGTTACATCTTTGTACCTGTGGTATTCACTGCTGTGAGATATATAATTTTTAAATGCAAACTAATAAAGACTGAAATTTTAACTCATCTCCATACAATGGATTTTCTTCTGTTTTTCACTGGACTTCTCCTGCCTCAAACATGGCAACGGCTGTGAACCCCATGTGAGCCTTTGCTTACATGGTGTTTCCATGAAGTGAGTACAAAGCAGCATTGTACAGTCAGTTACCTGAGTATATGGCCAAACGTGCACATTGACAAAATGAGGCAGACCTAGTTGCTCTCTGGAGGAATCACCCCTAAAAGGACACCGCAGTTGTTTCACCGTCTGCCTGCCCTACGAGGGCATTGTGCATGCTCGGCTCTACTAATGGACCCACGGATCTCCACGAAGATGGGTGAGCTGGCACTTATTTTTCTTTTTATTTTGGAGAATCTACCCACTCCCATTGTCTTGGGCCTTTCTTGGCTGAAAAAAAACATATCCCAATGATTGACTTGCAGGCAACGGAAGTATTTAGCTAGGGTAAGTTCTGTGAGGGTAATTGCCTGAGTACTACTGCCTCTGCCGTTATGGTTATGCCTAGTCCTACATCTCCAGCTGAGGTGGTTGGGAGTTTGCTGGAGTGTGGGGGTGGAAGAGGGGTCGGGGAGGGTGGTCGTTCCTACTGTGCACCCCAAGGGAGGGAGTCCTGGTGTCCGAGAGATGCTTCTGTTGTTTGCTGTCCTAAGAATGTACCCTCTAACAGTCACCGGATGAATGTAAATAAATGTTCAGGTCCAGACCTGAGAGTGGATGATTTTGTGTGGGTGATTTCTAAATACGTCAGGTGGAGATGTGCAGCTGGTTCCTAGTTCCGGGGTTATTGGTTCATGTAGGATGTTGGCCATTTGCAACCCTGTGTTGTACTAACTTGAACTACTCCCAGTACTAAAAACATGTAACATCTTTCACATATCGTCCCTTAGGTGATGTGTAGCTCTTTCAGACATGCTCGGTTTAGAGTCCAGAGGCCTTTCATAAAGGAAGGGGGTACTGTCACATGTTGACTGCTGCAGTCTATGTGTAAAGCTCTCTGTAGTTTTAATGGGAGTTAATTTATTTTGGCACATTGGAGTTAATGTGTAGATGCTGCTGTGTTGCTGTGAAGCAGCTCTGCAAGTGGGAAATTTTGGGTTTGTCAGGTGACATGCTCCTGGTCTTTAAATAGTTCCATCTTCCACCAGTAGATGTCGTTGATAGAGTTTTAGTCTCTTCAAGACTGCAAGCTGAGAAGACGTGTGTGCGCGTTGTGATGAAGCTTCTTGGTGTTTTTCCTTATTTTTGGTAGTTGATGTGTATTCCGGTCCATGGGTGGAGTTGACATGAAGTTAGCACAGGGTTGGATGAGGAGCAGGTGGCTAAGACCTCCTCACTATCAGAGGTACCTTTATCTGTAGGGTAAGACTAGCTACCTAGTTCACCTTGCCCATTATTGCCATCCTGCTTCCCATTCCCTCATCTGCTAGACTACTTTAGTGACAGCATCCTTATCAAGTTTGAACTACATTGCACTCCCCGATGTCACTGCTCCTCACACACGCTCTCTAACAATAGTAGTGAGATATACCCTCTACATGTCTTGAGTTATCTGTTACAAGCACTGACACCAATGAGGTTATCTTGTATCACACAGCAGGATTCAGTGTTGACTTATAGCCGCTGTGTAGCCTGAGACAACCTCAGGGAAATCATTGCTTGTCACACTGCCAAGTGCCATGCAGTGCCTGGTGTCCAACCATATGGGGGATGAAGTCACTGATTTTACCCCCATATGCAGCGACTACTTTAGCATTTATTTGGACTTAATTATTTTTCATCTTTTTTTCTAATAATTTTTTACATCCTTGGAATACGACACTTTAAACAAATGTATTTTAAGAAACAAAAAAAAGGGGAATAGGAATGTATTGGAGTTATTTTTCAAATAAAATAATTATAGGTGAGGTTATTTGTGTCCTTACTCACTTGGTCAGTAATATCGAGTTTCTGATTGATACCTCAACATTACTAACCTCTAGCCTTTCTGTCAGCTGACATTACCCAGCTGACATAAATTCCAAATACCATTACCCTGTTTGCCAATGCACCTGGGCAATGACAGAGCCAGGGCAAAGTGCCATGAGTGGCTCAATTAATGGGGTGCTACTGCTGGGGTGGCTGCGGCCTGCTAATTTTGTCAAGATTTAAAAATCTTTTAAGATTTTAAAGCTTACTCATCTTTTTAGCTTTTCAAGTGGATGAATGGATAGATAGATATAAAGTACAGACAAATTTATAGATAGATGGAAAAAATAGATAGATGTACAGATAGATAGATGTCAAACAGCTATATAATGTCCCCCCGCCCCACATATTGAAAGCTTGCATCCTTTATTGCCTTTTATGTTGTACTAAAGGTTGTTATAGCCTTGTATTTAGCTTTAAAAAACAAATTAATAAATAAAAAGGCAACGGTACAACAGACAGTTGCAGGCTGCAGATCATAATGGTGACTTTATCTTGTCTATTATCAAAATTGAGGGGGACCCACAACAGTTTTTTCAATTATTTATTTATTTTTACAGTAATCTGACATCAGTTTAGTTGCCATACTGGCAACCAATCACGGATGCCGGTAGATATGATGGGCTTCTGTCTTTAACCAATCAAGGGGGGTAAAGAGTCAATATGTCTGAGGTTCATGAGCTGGCCTGGAAGCATGGTGACAGCAGCGCTGAAGCTTGCTGAGTAATAGTGTAGGAAGATAATGTCTGTGCTAAAACAGTGGGGGGGGGGGGGGGGTCCACTGTGAAATGCTTTGAGCTGTGTTTGGCAGCTTTTGGGCTTTTTTTGTTTTTTAGGTCCATGATTTTGCCTCCCATTTATTTGAAGGAGTTTGATAAATTGTTCACCAATCTGTTCGGCGAATATTTGGCCATTCGGTGAACCGAACCGAACCTGAACTTGAAAAGGTTCACTCATCTGCAGTCAAGAAAGCTCTGTTTGGACACACAACATGACTTGGAAAGGAAGGAGCACCATTTGAATTTTAAAACACAGATGTGACTGAAGTAGATTGTGTGCACCATCTCTCATTTGCAGAATCCCTAAAGTGCCTAAATATTAGAAACCCCTCGTAAGTACTGTGTTTTGGAATCTAGACCATTCAAGAAATTCAAATTCATGTAGGGGATTGTTCAGAATTTTGAACACATAGGTACTTCAAAGAACGTTTTAAAATGTGGAAGTGAAAATGAAAATGAAATGTTTTTTTCACTAAAATATTGTTTTGGCCCCAAATTGGTAATTTTTGGAATGCATAATAAGAGAAAACAGACCTCCATAACTTGTTATGCAATTTCTCCTGAATGCGAGGATTCTGTATATATGTGAGCAAAAACTGCAGTTTGGGCACATGGCGGGCCTCCGAAAGGAAAGAGTGCTATTTATATTTTTTGGAATGTATATTTGGACACAATGTTGTATTTTCAGAGCCTCTGATGTGCCAAAAAAGCATAAACCTTAAACGTGACCCCACTGTACAAATTTCACCTCCCAATGAATTCACTCCCAGCTGCAGTGACTATTTTGTAACTTCCATTCCGTGCGAGTGTGTCACATCCGGCTGAGACACTTGCTGGATCTGGGATTAGAAGGTCACGGCGATTAACAAATCACAGGTTTTCTTTGTATTCCGCATAGGTATGAAAACTGAAAGAATTTCTATCCTGGATAATGAAATGAGGGCCAATATAGTGGATGTTCAATTTGCCCAGACCCAATTTTCTCTTTTGTATTATTCTGGCAAAACTTATGCCCATGCTTGCTATCAGATATGCGCCTCTTGATCAGGGCTATTTTATGCAAATTGTACATAACTTAAACCTTTGCATAGCGGCCCTGCACAGTGAGCTCAGTTCGGTAGTTGATTAGCAGTCCAGGAAGGTAGTTAGGTGGTGTGATGTTTATAAGAATAATTGCTATATTAGGGTATGTGCCCACAGGACATTTTTTGAGCAGTCATGAACGCAGGAAAACCTGAGGATCCTAGAGTCCTTGACAGGAGATTAGCTATGATCTTGTCTGCGTTTTTTGTGCGTTTTTCCTGCGTTTTTGATGCTGCGTTTAACCTGCTTTTTTTCCATTGACTGCACCAAAAACGCAGGAATAATTGACATGTCAATTCTTTCCCATCCACACCAAAAACGCAGGTATTTGACAGTTCTTGACATTTGCAAAACCAATGTGTGGGCACAGCGTTTCTGTAAAACACATTGGTTTTGCTGGGAAGCCCAACCGCAGGAACAAATTAGCATAAATTACCATAAAACCAATGGTTTTCTGCATGCGGAAACCGCAGCAAAAACGCCCTGTGGGTACATACCCTTACTCTTCTCTCTTCTGTCTTTACTGAAACCTTACCCTTTTTTCTGCATGGTTTTGAAGATATGTTCTCATAAAAGAGGTGTCAAAATTTGCCTCCACTTCAAATCTCTATAATGCTTATGATTTCCTTGTTAACCTGATCCCTTGAGCAAAACTACCCAAAACCAGGTGATACAATCTTTCTGGCACTCAAAGGCAGGTTATAAAAGATTATATCATCAAAAGCCGTGCTAAATGACAGATTAGACCCTCCTCTTTTTTTATGGCAGTAGGGTCAAGGATGGAGGACATTGCTACAAGATAGGGGCCAGGATGGGTTATTACCGCAAGATGGGGGTCATTGATACAAGACAAAAACCAGGATGAGGTCAACATTACAAGATAGAGACATGGATGGGGACATTGCTACAAAATGAAGACCAGGATGGAGACTGTGAGGAGGTGGCCATGGACTAAAGGCTATCGGACCAAAGGAGGAACAGTGGTATTCATGGCTCTAAGGGATTCAGTTACGTCAATCTTGTTGTGTGTTATTAAATATTTGCTTGCTTGTCAGTTTAAAATGTTAATGGTTCAGGAGAAACGCCATGGGAGACACAGTTCACACATACACATACCCTGCTTATCCAGGCCCAAGAGTCTTGAGGGTGAGATGTGCGGGCTCGATCCTATGCATACATAATGCCAGACATGAGATTGATAATTGGGTAAAGCAATCATTTCATTACTCTCACTAGATGGTGGCCCGATTCTAATGCATCGGGTAGTCTAGAATATGTATGTAATTGACATACTGTGACTGACAGAACTTGTTCAGTCAACATGAGTGAACTACACTGCTCCTCCTGTTACTGCTCCTCCGTCTCTCCTCCTGCCCCCCGCTCCTCCTGTCACTGCTCCTCTGTCTCTCCTCCTGTTACTTGCTCCTCCTGTCACCGCTCCTCCGTCTCTCCTCCTGTCACCACTCCTCCGTTGCTCCTCCTGTTCCTGCTTCTTCTGTCACCGCTCATCCTGTCCCCGCTCCTCTGTCTCTCCTCCTGTCACTGCTCCTCGTGTCCCCACTCCTCTGTCTCTACTCCTGTCCCTGCTTCTCCTGTTCCCGCTCCTCCGTCTCTTTTCCTGTCACCGCTTCTCCTGTCACCGCTCCTCCGTCTCTCCTCCTGTCACCGCTCCTCCGTGTCTCCTCCTTTCATCTCTTCTCCTGTCACTGCTCCTCGTGTCACCACTCCTCTGTCTCTCCTCCTGTCACCACTCCTCTTGTCCCCACTCCTGTTTCTCCTACTGTCACCACTCTTCCTGTCACCACTTCTCCTGTCCCCACTCCTCCTGTCCCCGCTCCTCCGTCTCTCCTCCTGTTCCCGCTCCTCCATCTCTCTTCCTGTCACCGCTTCTCATGTCACCTCTCCTCCTGTCACCGATCCTCCGTCTCTCCTTCTGTCCCAGCTCCTTTTGTTCCCATTCCTCCGTCTCTCCTCCTGTCCCTGCTACTCCGTCTCTCCTCCTGCCCCATGTCACCGCTCTTGCTGTCTCCGCTCCTCCAACTCACCTCCTGCCCCGTGCCCCTCCTCCTCCACGTTCCTACTGCCCCCCGCTTCTCCTGCCTCCAGCCCCTTGCTCTTCCTGTCACCGCTCATCTTTCTCTCCTCCTGTCAGCGCTCCTCCTGTCCCCGCTCCTCCATCTCTCCTCCTGCCCCGTGCTCCATCTGCCTCGCGCTCCTCCTCCCTCGCATTCCTCCTGCCACCGCTCCTCTGTCCTCTACCCCTGTCCCCATTCCTCCGTCTCTCCTCCTTTCACCGCCCCCCTCTGTCCCTTTTCCTGCCCCCCACTCCTCCTTTCCCCGCTCCTCCATCTCTCCTCCTGCCCTCCGCTCTCCTGTCACCGCTCCTCTGTCACTCCTCCTGTCAGCACTCCTGCCCTCCGCTCTCGTGCCCCTTCACTCCTCCTGCCCCTTCGCTCCTCCTGCCCCCTTCGCTCCTCCTGCCCCTCCTGCCCCCTCCGCTCCTCTTGCCCCCTCCACTCCTCCTGCCTCCTGCTCCTCCTGCCCTGCGTTCCTCCTCCCCCGCGTTCCTCCTGCCCCCACTCCTCCTGTCCTCGCTCTTCCATCTCTCCTCCTGCCCTGCGCTCCTCCTGCCCCACGTTCCTCCGCCCCCCGCTCCTCCTGTCATCACTCCTCTGTCTCTCCTCCTTTCACCACCCCTCCTCCGTCCCTTCTCCTGCTCCCGCTCCTCCGTCTCTCCTCCTGCCCCATGCTACTCCTGCCTTGTGCTCCTCCTGCTCCCCGCTCCTCCTCCCACGCATTCCTCCTGCCACCCGCTCCTTCTGCCACCGCTCCTCTCTCTCTCCTCCTGTCAGCGCTCCTACTGTCCCCGCTCCTCCGTCTGTCCTCCTTTCACCGCCCCTCCTCTGTCCCTTCTCCTGCCCCCCCTCCTCCTGTACCTGCTCCTCCATCTCTTCTTCTGCCCCTGTTCCTCCTTTCACCGCTCCTTTATCTCTCCTCCTGTTAGCGCTCCTCCTGCCCCCTCCGCTTACACTATGACTGACAGTCTTGTAAACAGGAGTGAACTGCGTGACACTATGACTGACAGCCTTGTAAACAGCAGAGAAGTGCATCACACTATGAGCAGCAGTTGAAATTGCGCGCCATTATACCAAGCCCTGCTCCGCTTATTGGTCGCCTCCAGCCACGACGACCAATCAGCGCACTTGGTGTGTGTTGTAAAACATGCTTTGCTGATTGGTCGCCGCCGCCCACAGCGACCAATCAGCGAAGTGGAGTATGGCTTGGCAGGGATTTTGAATCCCGCGCCGCTGATTGTCGCCACTGAGAGGCCACAGCGACCAATCACAGAAGTAGCGCGGCTTGGCGGGGGATTTGATTTCCGGCCGCCATATAGGAATACCCATAATGTGGGTGTTCTAATATGGCGGTCAGGGTACTACCGCTGCAAGCTGACACCGGTCATCTCACAGCTGGCTCGCCGTGGACCTCTGAGCGGCATTAGATGAGCCGCAGCTACCGTCGTATCTCCTGATGATAGCTGCAGCCGGACTCGTGTATCCTGACGTTAGCGACGTTAGTCGCCAGGTTTCAGCTTATTTTGCATACGCTTCGCTCATTGGTTGCCGCGGCTGGCTCGATTTTCTGGACAGACAGACACGATTAGGCAATTATATAATAGACACCTACAGCAGTGTCGGTGTACAGCAGTGTCGGTGTCAGCAGTGCCGGTGCGGCGGTGTCGGTGTGAAGCGGTGTCGATGTGAAGCGGTGTGTGGTGGTGTCAGTGTTGTGCGGCGGTGTTGGTGTGCGGCTGGTGTTGGTGTGAAGCGGTGTCTGTGGTGTGTGTGGCGGTGTCAGTGTTGTGCGGCAGTGTTGGTGTGCAGCGGTGTCGGTATGCGGCAGTGTCGGTGTTCAGTCGCCGGGCGAGACTAATCAGCAGGGGCAGAAAGGAGCGGGACAGGATGGAGCGAGCGGGACAGGATGGAGCAAGTGGGGCAGGATGGAGCTAGTGCGGCAGGATGGAGCCAGCAGTGTCGGTGTGAAGCGGTGTCAGTATGAAGCGGTGTCTGCGGTGTGCAGCGGTGTCAGTATTGTGCGGCGGTGTCGGTGTTCAGTGGCCGGGTGCGACTAATCAGTGTGGGCAGAATGGAGCGGGGCAGGATGGAGTCGGGGGGGCAGGATGGAGGCAGGGGGGGAGGATGGAGCTGAGGGGGCAGGATGGAGGCGGGGGAAGAGATGGAGCTGGGGGGGCAGGATGAAGCAGGGGGGCAGGATGGAGCAGGGGGGCAGGATGGTGGCGGGGGGGCAGGATGGTGGCAGGGGGTTGCAGGATGGAGCTGGGGGGGCATGATGGAGCTGGGGGGGAAGGATGGAGCAGGATGGAGCCAGAGGGGCAGAATGGAGGTGGGGGAGCAGGATGGATGCGGGGGGGCAGGATGGAGCTGGGGGGGGCAGGATGGAGCCAGGGGCGGGTTGGAACCAGGGGAGGCAGGATGCAGCTGCGGGGGTGCTGGATGGATCGATTGGGGCAGGATGGAGTGAGCAGGGTAGGATGGAGCAAGTGGGGCAGGATGGTGGGGGGGGCCAGATTGAGCCAGCGGGGCAGGATGGTGGCGGGGGGGCAGAATAGAGGCGGGGGACAGGATGGAGGCGGGGAGGTCTGGATGGAGCGAGCCGGGCAGGATGGAGGGGGGGGCAGGATGGAGGTGGGGGAGCAGCATGGAGCCGGGGGGCAGGATGGAGGTGGGGGGGGCAGGATGGAGGTGGGGGAGCAGGATGGAGTCAGGGGGGCAGGATGGTGACAGGGGGGACAGGATGGAGCGAGCAGGGCAGGATGGAGCTGGTGGGGCAGGATGGTAGCGGGGGGGGCAGGATGGAGGCAGGGGGGCAGGATGGAGCTGGGGGGCAGGATGGAGCAGGGAGGAAGGATGGTTGCAGGGGGGGACAGGATGGAGCCCGGGAGGGCAGGATAAAGCTAGGGGGGCAGGATGGGATACTCAGTGACTTCTGCCTTTATTAGCATATGTGTATACACTGCATTCTTGAGGCATCCGAGTGTATCTGTTTCAAAACGGATACACTCGGATCCAAAATTGGATCCCATGTACCCCTATGGGGCTTGAATCGGATCGGATGTGTGCCTTTTGCCATCCAATTTTGGCACAATCCTGTCCGATTTAAGCACGGACACAAAATCGTAGCTTGCTGCAATTTTGTGTCCGAGAATGAAATTGTACAGCATCGGATCTGAGCCGATCCGAGCCCCTATGACATGGGAGCCTATGGACATCGGATCCGAGTTGACCTCGGATCCGATGTCGGCTCCCTGTCCTCCCTGCTCCTGCCTCCCTGCATCTTCCTCCCCTCCACTTCTCTATCCTGTCCCCCGCTAGTCTATGCTGTCCCTCCGCTATTCTAACCTCTTCCCTGTCTTATTCCCTATCCTTTTCCCTATTATATTCCCTCTGTTTGTTAAAAAAATTAAAAAAAATCCCTCCATGAGGATACATTACCTTCCGGCGCCTCTAGGGACTGTCACCATCTGTGCAGAAGGACCTCTGATGATGTCAAAGAGCCAATCAGCTGACATGTCAGGTGACCGGCTCTGTGACATCATCACAGGTCCTTCAGCCACCAGATGGTGACTGTCGCATGAAGCCGTTGGAAGATAATGTATCCTCAGGGAGGATTTTTTTATTTTTTACAGACTGGAGGGGGAGAGGACAGGGGGGAGTACAGGGGGGAGGATAGAGGAGAGGGAGAGCAGAGATAGAAGAGGGACAGATAGGGACAGACAGGGACAGATAGAGAAGAAGCAGGGACAGGCAGGGAGAACAGGATCCACAGGGATCCTGCATAGAATCGGATCGGATGGCTATTTGCCATCCGATTGCAGGGATCCGTGTGGATCCGTGGCTGTCTGTGGGGATCCTGACAACTCATGGATCCCCACGGACAGCCCAAAAACGCAATTTGAAGGTAGCCTTAGAAGTGTAAAAGATAAGGAAAAGGGTTTGGCTTCAATCCATTAGCCAAAGAGAACAGTAGGAGTGTGAACAGTAATGTGACCTTCCCCGCCCCACCACTACTACCTGATCACTATGATGTCAGAGACTTTATGTCGTGAAATGGATGCTATACACCACAAAATGGAGTCTACACTCTTACCAGATCTGCACTGGCGATCAAAATTAGAGAACAATGTATGATCACTTGATTTTTTCATACAGAATGTAATCTACACTACATTGATCAAAATTTGAAAGTTTTTGTGTAAGGGGTACACCATGCCACTAGAACAGTGTTTTCCAAAATAACCAAAGTTTATCAACTTTAAACCTTTATTTTACACAAAATGAGATTATCATAATTAGAGAACAGCAATGACTAGTGATGGGTGAACCCACCGATATCCGGGTTCAGCGGACTCGCCCAGACTTTTTTTTAAAGTCTGAGTTCGAGTCCGAACGTGACTCAAACTTGAGTCCAAACCCCAAAATCAGACCTTAACGTTATGAGATGGGGACTAGGGGGGCTGTAAAAGAAAGCGTATAGTTATTAAACAGCAGCTTATACTTACCACGTCCCACCATCCTGCCGCTTGTTTTCCGGGCAACTCATTAACTTCCTGGACATTCGCTACAGAGGGACCCCCAGCTGCTGGGTTTTACCTGTCAGCCCCAGCTGCTGGGATTTACCTTTGCTGGCGAACAAAAATGGGCGAAGGCCACAATTTATTTTTTTAATTATTTGAATAATTAAAAAAAAATAATGGTTTTCCCTGTATTTTGATTACAAGCCAAGGTAAAGCCTGGCAGCAGGGGGTGACAACCCATAGCTGTCTGCTTTATCTGCACTGAGAATCAAATATAATGCAAAGTGCTATGCAAAATTTTTTTAATTAGTTATATACTTTTACAGTACTATAATGTCAGCAGTGGCGTAACTAGAGTCCACTGGGCCTTGGTGCAAAATCTGGACTTGGGCCCCCCCTGCGAAATCTGGACTTGGGCCCCCCACCCCCGTGCATTTTGATCAAATGTATGGTCCCCATGTATGTTGTAAATCCTATAAAAACTTCCTTATATATTAATATCCCTCATCCTGCTATATATATGTCCTCCATCCTGCTGTATATATGTCCTCCATCCTGCGATATATATGTCCTTCATCCTGCTGGATATATGGTCTCCATCCTGCTGGATATATCTCCATCCTGCTATACTGTATATATGTCCTCAATCCTGCTATATATGTGTGACCCGCCCCAGGGCCATGGGGTACCCCTTCCCGGGTGTTTAGTTTACGGCAGATGTCACTGGGGCCTGTTGCCCGGTCCCATGGCCCTGGTGGATGATTAAAAAGGGGAAAAACAGTCAATAAAAATAAAATAAAGTGTTTCATGACGCCACCTACGTTTCCGGTAATGTTACTGACGCTGCAAGACAGTCCTCCAGGGTGATGGTGCAGCAGCAAGATGGTTACATGCCCTGTAGGTGGAGCAGGATTCCAGGGGCAGTTGGGAATATTATAGTTTTTACACAGGGAGGCAGCTTACTACACAGCCTTGTTACCAGTCTTCTTGATGCAGCAGGTGTGCGGCTCTCCAGGCGCAGGCGAATAAAGTATGTCACATAGTCTTTAACCCTGCAAGGGTTTACTGGCAGTACTTTAGACAGGTTACAGATGGTACAGTCTTTCAGGTCTTTCTGGCCTGGGTAGTCACTAGGGAACTGGGATGACTCATTTAGGACCCTCGGTGCTGTGCCTGCCATTCCTTGCGGGTGCCTCACTGCGCCCTCTCCTGTCTCCCTTGAAGCGCTCCTGCGCGCAGAGCCTCGAGCTTGCTCTCACGGGCCCTCTGTGGAGGACTCTTCTCCTGGTCCCCCTGACCTTATTTGGTACCGTTTTAAGGATGCGCCAGGTGTTCGGCCACAACTTCCTCTAGACGCTCGAGCCTCTGGTTTAGCGGCTCAGAGATAAATGCTCGCACCGCGTTCAGAGCTGGTCCTCTGCTCCGGGACCAGATTTTTCCGGTTGGTAGTTGTACCGGGTCCTGATTCGGGTGCACCGCACTACCTGGTTTCCCTAGGATCTCCCTCTGTCTCGACAGCTTCTCCACCGTCATGCACTTCTCACTCCCCAACGGACCTCTCCATTCAATCAGTCTGACTTCTAACTTACTCACTCTTCTCCCACCCACACACTTTTCTACCCTTCTAAGCTACTCCCCTGGGACTGGGTTGTCCCTGCTGCGGGTCCACCCATGGTTCCCTAACCTAGGGTGTGTGTGAATGAGTATTGCGAGGGTCCCTTTTGTGACATCCCAATTCCTTAGTCACAGGGATACTACACACTCTTATCTGGGTGCAGTACCCCTATGTGGCGTCCCGACCAGTGGGGCGCCGCATATGTCCTCCATCCTGCTGTATATACAGTGCCTTGTGAAAGTATTTGGCCCCCTTGAACGTTTCAGTCTTTTTCCACATTTCAGGCTTCAAACATAATTTTTTTTGTGAAGAATCAACAAGTGGGACACAATCGTGAAGTGGAACAAAATTTATTGCATATTTTTAACTTTTAAAAAAAATAAAAAACTGAAAAGTGGGGCGTGCAATATTATTCGTCCCCCTTGAGTTAATACTTTGTAGTGCCACCTTTTGCTGCGATTACAGCTGCAATTCGCTTGGGGTATGTCTCTATCAGTTTTTCACATCGATAGACTGAAATTCTTGCCCAATCTTCCTTGCAAAACAGCTCGAGCCCAGTGAGGTTGGATGGAGAGTGTTTATGAACAGCTGTTTTCATCTCTTTCCACAGATTCTTGATTGGATTCAGGTCTGGATTTTAACTTGGCCATTCTAATGGTGGGTTTACACGCTTCAATATCGTTGCGATATCGCAACTCAATGGCGCGGGAGCGCGCAATTAGTGCACGTTTCTCCCGCTTCGCATTGGATGTTTACACGCTGCGATATCGGAATACAACGACCGTGCGATGTCTACGCCCCCCAACCCAGGAACGATCCTTTAACATGGGAGTGAATGGGTGACGTTTCAAATCGCATCGTAGTTGGGCGTTTACACAGCACGATCCGACTCCAATCTCCCTTCAATATCGGGGCATTGAATAGCACGCTCATTCAATCCCCGATATCGCATTGACATCGTTCCTGCATCGTATTGGACGTTCACACCATACAACGCAGGAACGATCTCGGGTCCAACGATCGAACCACGTGACTTTTCATTGAAATTGGACTACGATATCGCAACGTGTAAACCCGCCATAACACCTGGATAAATTTATTTTTAAACCATTCCATTGTAGATTTTGCTTTATTGTTTGGGATCATTGTCTTGTTGGAAGATAAATCTCTGTCCCAGTCTCAGGTATTTTGCAGACTCCATCAGGTTTTGTTCCAGAATGGTCCTGTATTTGGCTCCGCCCATCTTCCCATCAATTTTAACCATCTTCCTTGTCCCTGCTGAAGAAAAGCAGGCCCAAACCATGATGCTGCTACCACCATGTTTGTCAGTGGGGATGCTGTTTTGAGGGTGATGAGCTGTGTTGCTTTTACGCCAAACATGTCGTTTTGCATTATGGCCAAAAAGTTCGATTTTGGTTTAATCTGACCAGAGCACCTTATTCCACATGTTTGATATGTCTCCCAGGTGGCTTGTGGCAAACTTCAAATGAGACTTTTTATGGATATCTTTGAGAAATGGCTTTCTTCTTGCCACTCTTCCATAAAGACCAGATTTGTGAAGCTAAGCCTGATTGCTGTCCTATGGACAGACTCTCCCACCTCAGCTGTAGACCTCTTCAGTTCATCCAGAGTGATCATGGGCCTTTTGAATGCATCTCTGATCAGTCTTCCCCTTGTTCGAGATGAAAGTTTAGAGGGACGGCTGGGTCTTGGCAGATTTGCAGTGGTCTGATACTCCTTTCATTTTAATATGGTCACTTGCACAGTGCTCCTTGAGATATTTAAAACTTGGGAAATCTTTTTGTACCCAAATCCGGCTTAAAATTTTGCCACAATAGTATCTCGGACCTGCCTGGTGTGTTCCTTGGTCTTTATGATGCTCTCTGCATTTGAAACAGAACCCTAAGACTATCACCGAGCAGGTGCATTAATACGGAGACTTGATTACACACAGGGGGATTCTATTTATCATTACCAGTCATTTAGGACAACATTGGATCATTCAGAAATCATCACTGAACTTCTGGAGTGAGTTTGCTGCACTGAAAGTAAAGAGGCTGAATAATATTGCACGCCCCACTTTTCAGTTTTTAATTTTTTTAAAAAAAAGTTTAAAATGTCCAATAAATTTTGTTCCATTTCACGATTGTGTCCCACTTGTTGATTCTTCACAAAAAAAATAAGAATTGATATCTTTATGTTTGAAGCCTGAAATATGGCAAAAGATTGAAATGTTCAAGGAGGCCAAATACTTTCACAAGGCACTGTATGTATCTTCTGCAGAGGTCAGGATCACACTGTACAAGTAGAGCCAGAAAGAGATATTAGAATCACAGGCAGAGACTGGAGAGGCGGAGCCAAGTGTTTCCTGGCCACTGGTATGTGAAAGTACAGTAAGTTGGGAACAACTCCTCTCCCACTGGCAAAAATCGGCTGCTTCTATGCAGAGCGGCCCGGGCCCCTAACCCTGCCAGGATTGTCGCAATTGCGTTCTTCGTGACCTCAGTAGTTATGCCCCTGGATGTCAGTCAATGGGTAAGTGGCCCAACAGGCAATTACAGATTCTTTCACAGTGAATGGACATCTGTGATTGGCTGTTGGAGTAACCTGAAACCAGTCCATACATTCTAGCATCTACAATAAATGGGCAGTTTACAGATTACACCAAGAGCCCATCACAAATGCCTCTTCACTTTGACAGTATCTGTGATTGTCTGTAGAGCCCCTCTTCAGTGAATATACAGGAAGTTAATGAGTGGCCCCGGAATTAGAGGTGGTGGGACGGTGGTACACAGTAAGTATGAGCTACAGTTTAATAACTATTTGCTTTATTTTTACAGCACCCCACCCTCGAACCTGAACCCGAACTGTAACACGGACTTCCCATGGAAGATCGTGTTCAGGATCTGTGCCTGAAAACGAAGTGTTCAGTACGAACCCCTAACTTTACAGTTCGGGTTTGCCCATCACTAGCAATGACTGTAGCACAGAGAAAGCTTAAAACTAAATTTTGGTAAGGTTACAACAGTTACCAATCAGTAGGAAGTATACATGGCTTTGATTTGAATGACTTCAGCGCACCTGCAGCCACAGGACATAACAAGTCACTTACACTGCTCTGGTGTGATTTTGGGCGAATCTATGACTTTTGTGGGTTTCTCGGCCATAACTTTGTCACTAAGGATTTTTCTGAGGTTTTCTATTGAGTTTTGATCAGGACTCTGGACTGGCCATTTCATTGTTCCAATGTTTTCTGTTTCAAGGAGCTGCTTTACCCGTTTGACTGTGTGACAGAGGGCATTGTCCTGCATAAAACTTGTTCGCTGATTGAATGCTGAACGCGAGTAAGGAACCACATGTTGTTGAAAAAGGTTCTGATACACACTTCTGTTTACTCTGCCATCTAGCTGTATAAGAGGTCCAAGCCCTGCAGCAGAAAACATTCCCCAAACCATGACACTTCCTCCACAACCTTTCACTGACTTATTTACACACTTTGGGTTCAGTCTTTCTCCATTATGTTGATGAACATAATGTTTCCCCTCAGACCCAAGTAAATTAAACTTGCTTTCATCCCTAAAATGAACTGTGGACCACTTCTTCTCTGTCCACATAAAATGCTCCTCACCAATGGTGAGTCTAGCCTTTTGATTCTTTCTGCTAATAAGAGGTTTGTTTACTGCAGAGTGGGCTTTCAGTTCAAATGCTCTTAAATGTTGTGACACTGTATGATGAGACAGATTCTTACCCTATTCAGTACTGAACTGGAGAGCTATTCCAGCTGGAGTGTTGAAATGATTACGTATGGAAATTCTCCACATTATCCTGTCCTCTCTTGCATTTGTCTTTTGAGGGTAACCAGTCTTCTTGGGGGACTTGAAAGAATTTGTGTTGTTGTAAAGATGCAATATTCTAGAAATCACAGCCTTGGAATGACCAACTTCTGTTGGAAAAATTTTGGAATGAGTTTTTTTATTATCCAAATGCAAGAAATTTACCTCCCAGCTCAGCTCTCCCCCTCCCTAGCATGACTCTGCTTTACGTCACCTGTCGTATTTACTACAGCATCTAAGGCTGCGTTCACACATTGCGTATTTTGCCGCGTTTTTTTACGCGCGCTTTTCAAATACGCAATGTGCCTTTTGTCTGCCTGCAAAGTGAATGTGAAATTCACTTTGCAGTGCAGACATTGCGTAAAAATACGCAGTGCGTTTTCTGGGCGAAAACGCAGCTCCGTAAACAATTGATATGTCAATTGTTTACGCAGCTACTTCTGCGTATTCTCCCAGAGGGGAGGAAGAATCCTGCTTCCTCCTCCCCTCTGTGACAGCTGTGGCCGCCCATTAGACTTCACAGTGTATTAATCTACACTGTGAAATCTAAATTAAACAAAAGCAAGTGTGTGAAAAATAAAAAAGAATCAATACTTACCTTCCGACGCCTTCTGCCTCTGTGCGATCCCCGGTTCTAAGTCAGATCTCTTCTGACAAGACCTGTGGTGACGTCAGAGGGGGGGCGTTCCCGGCACTCGCGGTCATGTGATATCACATGACCGCGAGCAGCCAATCAGCGATGGGACCGCCCCGGGAACGCCCCCCTCTGACGTCATCACAGGTCCTGTCAGAAGAGATCTGACTTGAACCGGAGATCGCACAGTGGGAGAAGGCGTCGGAGAGGTGAAGTATTGATTCTTTTTTATTTTTCATTAACTTGCTTTTGTTTAATTTAGATTTCACAGTGTATATTAATACACTGTGAAGTCTAATGGGGCGGTCACACATGTCACAGAGGGGAGGAGGAAGCAGGATTCTTCCTCCCCTCTGTGACATCACTGCGCTTTCTGGGGGAAAGAAAGCGCAGTGTGTGAAAGCCCCTGCGTATTTTGCTGCGCTTTTTTGCGCGGCCGAAAAACGCGGCAAAAAGCGCGCGCAAAAAAGCGCAGCAAAATACGCAAATGTGTGAACGTAGCCTAACACTGCTTTTTTTTTTTTGCTTATGTATACATGTGTGTGTCTTCAGAATTTGTGTCATTATCAGCCTGATGAAGGGGCCACAGTGTCCCAAAAGTTTGCTATGTTTACCATCTTTTCAGTTAGCCATTAAAAAGTATCAACCTGTTGCTCTCACTGATAGGGTGACCCCTTTGGCCTTCATCTGGACAGCCTGCTGCTGGAGGGTTTCTGTCACTTTGGAAGGGCAAACCAGTTTTGCAAAGTGAGTGCAAACTGGAAAGTTAGGTTAGGCAGTGAACTTGAGCAATATATTGTTTTTATTGTAACATCTCCTGTCATTGCCCACTAATTAAAAAAAACCTGACAACTTCTTTTAGTACAGTCTATACAACTTTAGTATTATACTGTGTGCAACATCTGAAAAATAGATGTTTCCCAAAGGTTCACAATGAAAGCTGGAACTGATGAGGCTGCAGTGCTTTCTATGAAGATACATGTCGGAATGGCTATACATTCCATTTTGAAAGTTTTAAGGTACCATCACACGCCACAATCTCGCCTGGAAATCTGAAAGGCGATGTGTCGCCCCGTTGAAATCGCCGTGAAATTGCCTCACGGTTGCGGCGTGTGATTGGGCGATTTCGCGGCGATAAATCGCCCTTCGGCCGTCGCCTGATTGCTGAACAGTGCTCAGTAATCAGGCGCAATTGGCAAGGTGATAATTTCGTGTTTTGGCGTGTGACAGGGCGATAGTGATGGAAAGAGCGTTTACTGTGATTTCCCGTAGGCGTGCCTCAGCATGTTGTAGTCCGCGCCCCGTCTGAGATGATTGGTGTGGGCTACTGTGTTCCCATTGGCTGTCAGTTGACACGGCGCCATATTTGAAGAGCTGTCCGTTCAGCACCACACACGTCTTCAGCTACACAACTGTCCGCAATCTCAGTGCAATTAAGCGCACCATTGAATAGCGCAAGCTATGTTGTCCGAGTGTATTAAGTTGCGCTGTGTGGAGATAGTGCCACACATGACAGCTCAGATGTTGGGCTACACATCGTAGATGGGTGCCATTGGCCACGCAATAAAATCACCCTACATATGTGAAATAGATGACGCGGATGCTCTGTGATTGAATGGTTATCACATAAAAAGCGCTAACGACCGAGCTACGGCACGCTTAAGTAGGTACTGATGTTCACACATGATTTGTGATATGGCTGTGTATAGGAACCACAATTGACGACACGAGCGTATATTGGTGACAAACTCTGATAGACAATGTCAGTTATTAGCCAGCCTTCCAGAGCAGGCTGACCAATCATAACGCTGTTGTGTTGTCCAATGAGTGCTTATGGGGCACGGTGTAAACCACTGTGGCACGCCTATCATCTCGCCGCGTTGAACATGTACGCCCACATTGCCTTTGAGATTGCGCCGTGTGAAGCGGACATTAGGCAAGATTGGTTCCGCTGTAGGTGAGGCGATTTCCGGAGCGACACATCGCGTTAGGTTCAGGGCGCAATTGCGGTGTGTGACGCCGCCATCGGCGATCTGAGGCGGCCATGAAAAACGTGAGCGCGCACGTCATATCGCCTCAGATCTCCAGGCGAGATTGTGGCGTGTGACAGTACCTTTAGAACCTAATATTAACTGAAACATTTTAATACGGAGATTATAAAGTCAGTCTGATATTGATTTGGAATAAATGAACACATTTCCAAAGTATCTCTTTGTCTTAATGTCTTAATTTACAATTATTTCATTTTGCAATGGTGGCTTTGGTACAAATTAATATCCTACAGTGATTAAAACTGCAGCTTATGCAAATAACTTCAAATTAGCTAAATCTTTGAAAACCACACCTACAGAAATTGTGAGTCTTTTGGAGGTATTTGGTCTTGCCAAGTGGACTATCCATGTGCAGTAATAAACAGCTACACATTCACCCTCAATGTCCATCTTAGAATACATGCAATTTACTAATTGTCGCTGTGAACAACTATTCACATTAGGCAATAGATTGATAAGTTTTTTTGTAACCACATACTGTATATATTTCTAATTACATCACATTCTTACTGTTGTTTGACTACTTACATCACCGCACAGGGAGTTTATGATTGATGTCGTGTTCACTGTGTCAGGAATAGGGCAGTAAATCTGCCTTGCAATCTGCTCCTCTCCTATGTGACCGGTGCATGTGACCAAGGTCTTTTCAGCTGTTAAAGGGATCTCACATTTCTTTTATTTTTTTCTTAGCATCAGAGAAATGTTTTTCCAATATATCAATGAAGACAGTTAGCTACAAGCAAAGCAATATTTTCAAGTCAGTGCTGATGTATTGTATTGATTTTTCCGGAATGTGCTGGTAACCTTAACTCTACTGTCTTGATGAATGCAGAGCCTCTAGCAGAAGTGGACCTCTATTGTACACATTTTCATGTGTCTCTCTGTTTTGGGACATTCATTTTATCAGCCTGTGTCTGTTAATAGTTTATTCCTTTTATTTAGCGTATACCGGTGGTCTTGAGATCCTAAAATACATTAACGTTGCCTGGAAACTTAGTGTTTAAAAGCGGGAGCTCTTCATATTCCCTGGTGAATTCTGAGTCTTGTTTGAAGTGCACTTTTGATAAAAATCAAAAAGCTCTCAAATTATTTCTGTATAACCTGCAGATATAGAAGTGTTTTCTCTCAAAAGCCTTTAAAGTTTTTTTTCTAGTGACATTGGAAATACAGTTTTATTCTTAGCTGAACATATGCAGTCAAAACAACCAAAATCTATTTTCTGTTTTTGCCAGTTATATCTTTATTGTATAAATCCAATTAATTTTAAAACCATTCTATGCTGGATACAGTAGATATACAGTAGAAGATGAAACATCTCCAAAATAAACCCTCTATGAGAAGTTCAACCCTTATTTAGATCAGATTTCTGGAGAGATATTCAATTCCAGCATAAGCTATGTAAAAAGCCTCTTTAGAAGGAAGAGGGCTTGATATGTCGTACCACCTATTGGATGTAACAATCCTAAAAGTCAGTATTGACCCTTTAACCCGGCTGTTCTATTGAGGTCTACTATACACTTATAATGTTCCAGTCTTTTTGACCGGACCTATTAAAGTCTTATTTTTAGCTAATTTAACTGTTTTATTGAATACCTGTTGTATTATTACAATGTATGTGCACATGTTTGTTCATAAACAAATGAAAAATTAATTCAAAACTTCAAATTCGGTCATTTTTGACCGAACAGAACAGCAGGGTTAATGAACCTTACCTCATGAGTTGGAGTAACAAACCAAATCAGAAACTCCATTTGCAGCCACTTGTTTCAGGGTGTTGTGGGAGGGTGGCTACACCTGATGCACCAAATGCGTTTATATGTCATAATATCAACTGTGTTATTCATCTTGGTATAAATGTATTATGTCAATGATATTTGTTTTTATAGAAATAATGAAAAGTAATGTATTCACATAGTACTGAAGGATATGGTGTGTAGAGTGATGTGTAAATAGGAATATAAGTATTGGTAATTAGCCTAGCAGCTAATTGAATCTCAAGCGATTTATTTAAGTGTGGGATTAGCCCACACTGTGTGGAGTCACTTCAGACGAGTAAGTGTCCATTACCTGTTGAAACTTAGATTTTGACTGGTATTTAGTTCTGACGGGCAAATCGTTAAATACCTAAACTTGCAGTTAGGGGGTGGTCTCGTTAACTCTAAAGCAGCAGAACCACAGAGAGTTAATATGAAGTCTTCCTACAAAGTGAAACTTCAAATGGGAATATTAAGGGCTAGAAATGGACAAATGTCCCCCAATGTAGAAACTGAGCTAGTGGACCTACTGAAGGCCATGTCTCTGACTCTTCTTTGTAGGGGTAAGCAACAATTCGTGAGCAGCAGTCATCCAGTTTTTGGTGCATAACCCTCGGCAGCAACTACAAGTAGAAAGATGCTTGCTGGGTAAATGGTGACCTCCTTACCTTACTCTTGTCTTGAAAAGATAGGGCTTCCAGAGGAAGTGCCTGAGATGCTAAGAGTCGGTATATCTATGGGCCTGGGTCCTGATCCCCACCATGGAGAGTGAGCCCCTTGGAGATTCTCTAGAGAAAGGGAAGATGAAGGTAGTCCATTTGGGAGGGAACTGAATTTCAGAAACCTTTTTGCTGAATATCTAAAGTTGTATCAAGAGAATATACTAAAGATAAAGTTGAAACCAGACGTTTACATAGACTATATAAAAAGACACATATGCATGTTTTTCTCACTATCTGACATGAAATCAGAATAAACCTTTCCTGTTTTAGGTTAATCAGGGTGACCATAATTATTTATATTTGTTGAATGCCAGAATAATGAGAGAGAAAGAATGTTGTAACCTATTGTTATTAATTTCTACAAAGTCACAAGTTTACATACACTAATATTACTATGCATTTAAACAATTTGGGACAACCCATATTATGATGCTTTGTGTTTGGAAGCTTCGGATAGGTTTAATTGTATATATCTGAGTTATTCAGAAAACGTGCTTTGGTCTGACCTGTGCGTATCAGGCCAAGACAAAAGCAAAAGACCTTGTAAAGATGATGGTGGAAGCTGGTAAGATTGTGTCATTACCCACAGTGAAACGAGAACTGTATCAACATGGGCTGAAAGGCCACACTGCTAGGAAGAAGCCACTACTTCAAATGAAACATAAAAAGCCAGATACATTTTTGAAACTGCACACAGGAACAAAGACCTACATTTCTGAAGATATGTCCTGTGGTCAGACGAAACCAAAATGAAGCTGTTTGGCCATAATTACCATCATTACATATGAAGGAAAAAGGGAGAAGCTTGGAAGCCTAAGAGCACCATCCCAACTGTGAAACATGGGGGTGGCAGCATCATGTTGTGGGGTTGTTTTGCTGCAGTAGGGACTGTTGCACTTCACAAAATTGATGGCATCATGAGGAAAGAAGATTATGTGGCAATAATGTCTCAAGACATCAGCCAGAAAGTTAAAGCTTGGGCCGAAATGGGTCTTCCAAATGGACAATGGTCTACTCTACAGCATACTGCTGAACTGGTTACAGAATGACTTAACAAAGTCAATATTTTGGAGTGGCCATCACGAAGCCCTGATCTCAAGCTTATTAAACATTTATGGTCAAAGCTGAAAATGCAGGTGTAAGCAAGGCGGCCTACAAACATGACTCAGTTACACCAGTTCTGTCAGGAGGAATGGGCCCAAATTTCTGCCAACTATTGTGAGAAGCTTGTGGAAGGATATCCAAAATGTTTGACCCAAGTCATACAATCTAAGGGCAATGGTACTAAATACTAATTAAATGTATATAAACTCGTGACTTTGCAGAAAGTAATAAAAATGCCTTAAACATTCTCCTACTCTCTCATTATTCTGGCATTTGGCAAATATAAAGAATTATGGTAATCCTAATTAACCTAAAACAGGAAAGGTTTATTCTGGTTTGATGTCAGATAGTAAGAAAAACATGCATATATTCTTTTATATAGTTATGTAAACTTCTGGTTTCATCTGTATGTGCCCTCTACCTCACATGTAAAGTTGCATTGGAAGAACTGTACAAATTTTTCAGTAAAAGACAGAACATTTGGTCTGTTACTCTCTTTATTGGGAGTTTATCCTGGCTTGTTACGACCAATGCAGCCTGAAAAAAGTTATGACTTGCACTATACAAGCCTACACACCCAGCCAGGATCATGTCCCCATTTTTCCAGTAAGAAGGGCTAGGGCACCAAATGGAGGGAGATCCTTGCCTACAGTATCCACTCTGTGCCCCTGTTACTGTATTGCCCCTCCTCGGTGCACAAAAGGAGGTCTGATTTGGCTATGTGAGAGATCTCTGACTGGGAGTCTAAGGGTGTAGGTTTAGCCTTGCAGAGAATGTCAAGCCAGTATAAAGAAATTTATATTGGCTATTTTTGAGTAGATCACTTATCTAGAAGATCACTTTTTTGGTTAAGATCTTTTTCATTTTTGTTTAATTAAAACTACACATCAATGTTTTGAAACTATCAAGTGAAAAGTCATTATCTTTTTTCTGTTAAAGGGTATACATATTTTGGATGTCTTTATTTCTATTTCAAGGGAATATTGAAAAGAAGCCTGCAAAAAGATATGACCTGCGCTGCACAAGCCTTTTTATCCAGCACCAGAATCCCATTTTTGCTGTAAGAAAAGTTTCGGGGGGAGGGCAAATGGATATAGCCCCTCACCCATGGCTACTGATCAGTGCCTATTTTACTACTGGTGTAGTCGGCAGGACTGGGCCTTGCTTCCAAAGAAGCAGTGACAAGCGAGGAAAGCCCATGCACCATGGAAATCCATTAGACTGTTTTGTGGTCTGAGGCAATGTTCAACATGGACAGTAACATGGCAAACAGTAGTGCAACACAAAAAATAAGATCCACCCTTTGTGAGCATAAGAAAATCATAAGGGTGCAAAGACTGGCCTGATCCACGAAAGGTTATATTGTTTGGAGGAAATGACATGCCTGGTGAAGGTGGTCCATGGTGAGCAGTATCACCCCCTAAGGGCAGGCTGGAATGAGAAGACTCGCCCGTTGGTGAATGAAAACCTGGAACAAGTGAGGACTCTAGAAAACCAACCAGGACCATGACCCCATTTTCTCTGTGAGAAGGGCCGGGGTGCAAAACGGAGGAAGCCCGTCA
This sequence comes from Allobates femoralis, assembly GCA_033576535.1. Taxonomy (NCBI): domain Eukaryota; kingdom Metazoa; phylum Chordata; class Amphibia; order Anura; family Aromobatidae; genus Allobates; species Allobates femoralis. The sequence continues at coordinate 337,564,692 of JARQOC010000004.1, read as the reverse complement.
TCTATGGTTACTGCCGCGTGCCTCTTTAAGAGTATTGCCACTCCTAAGTGCAAAAAGGGAGATCTGATTTGGATATGTGAGAGGTCTCTGACTGGGATTCTAAGGGAGTAGGTTTAAACTAGAGTGCCAAGCCATAAGAAGGTTTATACTTCACGCGATTCTCCTCCATTAATTTAACTGTACAAATGACCTCTTCAAACTGGCCTTATTTGACAAGATCACTCATCTAGAAGACCGCTTTTTTGGTTAAAATCTTTTTCACCTGATCAAGTAGAGAGTCTTTATCTTTTTTTTTCTTTCTAAGGGTATATGTATTTTGGGTCTCCACATTTATATTTCAAGGGAATATAGACATATGGATCGAATTAATTATGTTAAAAAAAGTATTTGTCATTTTTCAAAATATTTCAATTGCTGTTCAATTTAGAGGCTTGCCTGAAGGATACACAGACACCAAGAAATAAATGTCAGGAACAGAATAGACTGATGGGAACTCAACAAGAAAAAGAAAATGGAACAAATTGAAGAATAAGTAATACAAAAATAACCGACGGAATTTATAAGTCCATATTGAAACACAACAAGGCATAGTCTGCTTATTTCATCCAAGAGAATATGAAACTTTACTCACTGGAGTTCAAGTAATATATATATATATATATATGTAAGAACACACTCGGGGTTCGCCTTTGCCAGGTCAAAGGGCACGTATGTGTCGTGTGTCACTCAGTCCACCAGCAGAGACTTAGAGGCCACTGGCCCTGGGCCAGAGTTTATTGCAGTGAAAGCAAACAGAAAAAAAACAAAACAGCAAACAAAAATCCTTGCCTGTCCGGCACTAACTAAACATAATACAACCTCACTATAGACTGAAGGGCTTCTCCCTTCAGCCAAACCATCGAACCAAAGCTCACTGCTTTCACTCACATGTGTCTCCATGCACAGTCAGGCCTCCTGTGTTCACAGACTGAGAGAGGGGCCCCGCCCGACCTCCCAGACTCCTTTTACCTACCCCAACCGCCTCCCACTAATTCATTAGCAGCCAGGTGATACTGACCAGGTTAGGTTGCATAGGACAGATACCTGGGAGAGATATATCTGCCCTCATCCACTAATCCCACATGACTCTCACATATCCCCCCCCCTGCTCAGACCACTCCGGCTGAGCAATGGCGCCCACAAAACAGTGCACCCGTGACAGGGCATCAGCATTCCCCATCTGCACCCCTGGGCGATGCTCCACTGTAAAATTGTAGGCCTGCAAGGCAAGGAACCACCTAGTCACCCGGCTATTCCGTTCCCTATTCAAGTGCATCCACTTGAGAGGGGCATGGTCGGTGATCAGCCGGAACTTCCTGCCCCCCAAGTAATATTTGAGGGACTCGAGAGCCCACTTAATGGCCAGGCATTCTTTTTCCACAATGGCATACCTCCGTTCGTGTTTATTTAGCTTCCGACTCAGATAAAGGACCGGATGTTCCTCTCCGTCCCTCAGTTGTGACAACACCGCCCCGATACCAGTGTCGGAAGCATCCGTTTGGACTACAAACTCACTAAGAAAATCAGGAGCCACCAACACAGGTTGAGAGCAAAGAGCCAGCTTTAGGGCATGGAAGGCTTCTTCCGCTGCCGTGGTCCATTTGATCATGACAGAATCCTTCCCTTTGGTAAGATCCGTCAGGGGGACCGCAATGGCTGCAAAATTGGGAATAAACCGGCGATAATAGCCTGCAATCCCCAAGAAAGCCCTCACTTGCTTCTTGTTTATTGGTTGTGGCCAGTTCTGAATGGCATGTATCTTGTCCAACTGGGGCTTAATGATTCCCCTCCCGATAACGTACCCCAAATACCGGGCTTCTTCCAGCCCGATATGACATTTCTTGGGGTTGGCCGTGAGACCTGCCTTCCGCAGGTCCTCTATCACAGCTTGCACTTTCTGGAGGTGGGTCTCCCACTCGAGGCTGTAGATGACGATATCATCCAAATAGGCTGCAGCGTACTGCTGATGTGACCTCAGGACCCGGTCCATCAACCTTTGGAATGTCGCTGGTGCCCCATGTAGTCCAAACGGCATATGCACATACTGATATAACCCGTCCGGTGTAGAAAACGCAGTCTTCTCTTTGGCTGCCTCCGTCAGGGGAATCTGCCAGTACCCCTTCGTTAAATCTAAGGTCGTGATATACCGGGCTTTTCCAAGCCGATCTATCAATTCGTCGACCCGTGGCATAGGGTACGCATCAAATTTGGAAACTGCATTCAGTTTCCGGAAGTCATTGCAGAACCGAATGGTGCCGTCTGGTTTAGGGAGTAATACAATTGGGCTCGACCAGGCACTATGCGATTCCTCAATCACTCCTAGCTCTAACATCGACTTCACTTCTCGGGAGACGGCTTCCCGCCGAGCTTCCGGGATACGGTAAGGTTTTACATGTACGGTTACGCCTGGCTCTGTTATAATATCATGCTTAAGGAGCGTAGTCTGTCCCGGTTTCTCAGAAAAGAACTGTTGGTTGTTTAAGAGAAACTGCTTGACGTCTGTCTTTTGCCGCTCCGAAAGAGTCTCCGCAATCTGGACTTCGGGCAGGGTCCGTGTGCGGATCGGAAGGGCCAGTCCCGCTGACAGAGCCGGACGGTCCTTCCAAGGTTTTATCAGATTCACGTGATAAATCTGTTCGGGTTTTCTTTTCCCAGGCTGGTACACTTTGTAGTTTACCTCACCTACCCTTTCCCGAATTTCAAAGGGGCCTTGCCACCTTGCCAGGAACTTACTTTCCACCGTGGGTACCAGGATCAACACCCTATCTCCGGGTGCAAAAGAGCGGACCCTGGCCCCCCTGTCATAAGCCCTCTTCTGCGCCCCTTGAGCCTGCATCATATGCTCTTTCACAATGGGCATAACCGCCGCAATACGATCCTGCATTTGGGTTACATGGTCTATCACACTTTTGAATGGGGTAACCTGTCCCTCCCAGGTTTCTTTCGCGACGTCCAAGAGACCCCGGGGACGTCTGGCATACAGAAGTTCGAAAGGCGAGAATCCGGTGGAAGACTGGGGTACCTCCCGGATGGCAAACAGCAAATATGGGAGCAAGTAGTCCCAGTTCTTCCCATCTTTGTCTATCGCCTTTCGGAGCATCTGTTTCAGGGTTTTGTTGAACCGCTCTACCAGTCCATCTGTTTGAGGATGATAGACAGAGGTGCGTAGCTGTGATATCTGTAAGAGCCTGCAAAGCTCTTTCATTACCCTCGACATAAAGGGGGTCCCCTGGTCGGTGAGTATCTGTTTCGGGACACCGACCCGACTAAACACATGGACCAGCTCCTTGGCAATGGTCTTGGTGGCCGTGTTACGCAAAGGAATGGCCTCGGGGTAGCGAGTGGCATAATCCAAGATGACAAGGATGTGCTGGTGTCCCCGTGCAGACCTGGGGAGGGGCCCAACCAAATCCATCCCAATCCTCTCGAACGGGATTTCGATGATAGGTAGGGGTACCAAGGGGCTACACAGATGGGGCCTGGGTGCAGTGATTTGGCATTCCGGACACGACTCGCAATACGTGCGAATATCATGGTGCATGCCCGGCCATACAAAACAGTGTAATATCCTTTCGGTAGTTTTTTGGACCCCCAAGTGGCCTCCCATAACGTGTGTGTGTGCCAGGGCCAGCACTCTCTGCCGGTAGGGTTTTGGCACTACCAACCGTTGCACCGTGTCTTCCCCCTTTTTCTCTATCTGATAGAGAAAGTCATTCTCTATGGCCATGTGAGGATATGCCAGCCGAGCATCGGCATCCACCTGTACTCCGTTCACCACCTTGACATTTTTTCTAGCCTGAGACAGGGTAGGATCCCTTATTTGCTCGCTTTGGAAGTCGTCTTTCTGAACTTCCAAGTCCAGCAAACCGGAAGGTGGATGGCTGTCCACCTCCGCCCCTGCCGTGGGTTCCTCGAAATCACCAGCCATGACTGAAAACGGGAACTGAAGGTTGTCCTCAGGGATTGCTTCCCGGGAGCCCCTGAGGGCCCATCCTCCAGTGGCTCAGGGCCCCTTGGAGTAGGGTCCCCTGTGCCGCTCCCCCGGAGTACCAACTGGTTCTCCCACAACTGCCAGAAGTGGGGAAAATCCCTACCCAGAATGACATCATGCAATAGGGCTGGGACTAGTCCCACTTTATGATACACAGACCCATAGGGAGTAGTAATGCAGGAGACAGTGGTGGGGTACGAGCAGGTGTCCCCATGCACACACGTCACAGAAAACTTATCTGACGGACCAGTCGGGACTGACACCAGACTGGCCTTGACCAGCGTTACCACACTCCCAGAGTCTAACAGCGCCACCACATTCGTGCCATTAACAGACAGGTCACACAGGTGTTTCTCCATATCGCCTTGACCGGCCGCAACACACACCACCCGTGCAACCATAGCCACACGTTTTTCACAGGTCGTGACATCACACTGCATCGGTTCGATAGTTACTGGACAGTTCGCAGCAATGTGGCCCACCTCTTGGCAGCGAAAACACCTCACAGACCCCTTGCTTAGTCCATAGTTCGGTCCCTTAGGCCTCATAGGTCCGGCAGTCCCGTTTTCCTCCCCCCCTGTCTTCGAATATTTTCCCCCTCCCCTAGACCCCGATACAGTCTTACCAGATCCCCGTGAGGAGTGGGAGGAGGGAGGACGTGTGGCGTCGTCCATGAGTCCTTCCGCCACGGAATAATGTTCCACTAGATCCACGAGCTGGTCTGCGGTCGTGGGGTTTCCATGACTCACCCATTTTCTCAAGGCGGCCGGTAAGGCTCTCAGGTATTTGTCCAAGACAACTCTTTGGATCATCTCCGGCGCTGTCAACACCTCGGGTTGTAGCCACTTCTTCGTCAGGTGAATGAGGTCGAACATCTGGGATCGGGGTGGTTTATCGGGCTGATAAGTCCATTGGTGCACTCTCTGAGCTCGTACCGCCATCGTCACTCCCAGCCGGGCCAGGATCTCGGCTTTTAGTTTATCGAAATCCTGCGCTGCTTCAGGCTCCAGATCGTAGTACGCCTTTTGGGCCTCACCGGCCAGAAACGGAGCCAGCAAGCCGGCCCAACGTGCTTTCGGCCATTTTTCCCGTTCCGCTGTCCGTTCAAACGTGGTCAGGTAAGCTTCGACATCATCTTCTGTAGTCAGTTTCTGCCAGTACCGACTCACATGAATCTCCCTCTGGGCAGCTTCCGGATTCACCTCTGGTGCGCTCGCAAGGCGCTGCGCCACCTCCTGCAGCAGTTGGCGGTCTCTTGTGGTCATTTCTACCAGTTCCCTCAGCTGGGCTGTCATTAAGCGGTTAGCTTCTTGCTGCACAGCTGTGGATTGTACCAGCGCTTTCACCACGTCTTCCATGTTGACACTTTAACGTGCTGCCCGCATTCTCCACCAATATGTAAGAACACACTCGGGGTTCGCCTTTGCCAGGTCAAAGGGCACGTATGTGTCGTGTGTCACTCAGTCCACCAGCAGAGACTTAGAGGCCACTGGCCCTGGGCCAGAGTTTATTGCAGTGAAAGCAAACAGAAAAAAAACAAAACAGCAAACAAAAATCCTTGCCTGTCCGGCACTAACTAAACATAATACAACCTCACTATAGACTGAAGGGCTTCTCCCTTCAGCCAAACCATCGAACCAAAGCTCACTGCTTTCACTCACATGTGTCTCCATGCACAGTCAGGCCTCCTGTGTTCACAGACTGAGAGAGGGGCCCCGCCCGACCTCCCAGACTCCTTTTACCTACCCCAACCGCCTCCCACTAATTCATTAGCAGCCAGGTGATACTGACCAGGTTAGGTTGCATAGGACAGATACCTGGGAGAGATATATCTGCCCTCATCCACTAATCCCACATGACTCTCACAATATATATATAATACACACACACATATATATATATATACTACATATTCGTATATTCGTCTTTTTGTGTCTGTCTCTCTGTAAAGGAAATCCTGTGTCGCTGATTGGTCGTGCCCGGCCGTCCGCGACCAATCAGCAACGCGGGATTTCAGAATTAGATGATTAGATAGTAGATGGCGGCCGTTAGCGGTGCCGCTGCACACGCATCCCTCTCTGCCCAGTCTCCCCCAGCAGTTTGTCCCACTCTGCTCCGTCCTCCCCACCGCTCCGTCCTCCCCACTGCTCTGTCCTCCCCGCTGCTCCGTTCTTCCTGCCACTCTGTCCTTCTCCCCCCTCCTCTCCGCTCCATCCCTCCTCCTTGCCACTCTGTTATCACCCACTCCCGGTGTTCCCATTGCGGGTGAATAGCTGCAGCGGGTCATATGACAGGCTCTGTGTGATGTCACATCAGCCTGCCCTGTCACATGACCCGCTGATTATCTTCCTCCAGCTATTCACCGGCAATGGGAACACCGAGAGTGGGTGAGAACAGAGTGGCAAGGAGGGGGATGGACATGTGTGTGTGTATATGTTTGTGTGTGTATATGTATGAGTGTATGTGTGGGTATACTTGTGTGTGGCTTTATAATTGTGTGTGTATATACATGTGTGTCTCTGTTTGTATACATGTGTGTGTACATATGTGCATCTGTGTGTGTATACATGTGTGTGTTTGTATACATGTGTGTGTCTACATGTGTGCTTATACCTGTGTGTACATGTGTGTCTGTCTCGTGTGTGTCTGTGTATGTTTGTGTGTACATGTGTGTGTCTGTATATTTGTGTACATGTGTGTGTATATATGTGTGTCTGTATACATGTGTGCGTATACCTGTGTGTACATGTCTGTATACATGTGTGCATATACCTGTGTTTATACATGTGTGTGTGTCTGTGTACATATGTGTATACCTGTGTGTATCTGTATACATGTGTTTGTGTGTACATGTGTGTCTGTATACAAATGTGTGACTGTATACATGTGTGTGTCTGTATACATGTCTGTGTGTACATGTGTTTGTATACATGTGTGTGTTTGTTTGTCATGTATGTGTCTGTATACATGTGTTTGTGTGTCTGTATACATGTGTGCAGGGCTGCCACTAGGAATTTCGGGGCCCCTTACTGCCAAAATTTTGGGGCCCCGATGAGACTCCGCCCTCCACCCATGCTCCGCCCTCCACCCAAACATACATTATATTTATAGTGAAAAATTGGAACCGCACCAAAAATTACCTCAATTTATGTGCTAAGCTTTCCCAACCAGCAATCCAGATGGTTCCTTACAACAGAGTAAAAAATGGAAAGACAGCACAAAAAAATAGAAAAAAGTGGGCTTTATTGCCCAATGTGTGGCCACGCCATTGGGCAATAAAGTCCACTTTTCTCTATATTTTTGTGCTGTTTTTCCTTTTTTTTTTACACACTCTATTATATATTACACACATACACACTTGAGACTCCTGTGAGCTGAATACACAATAGCTGTATACACAATAGAGAATACACAATATACACAATTGAGACGGCTGCTAGCTGTATACATAATAGATATGGCTGCGGGCCGTTTAGACAATGGAGATAGTTTTTGGCCATATGGACAATGGAGATGGCTGCGAGCTATACACATAATAGAGAATACACAATAGAGACTGCTGCTGCCCGTTTACACAATGGAGATGGCTGCGGGACAAATGCACAATGGAGATGGCTGTGGGACAAATGCACAATGGAGACGGCTGCGGGACAAATGCACAATGGAGACAGCTGGGAGACGTATGCACATTAAATGCTGTTGTGGGTTGAATGCACATTAGTGACTGCTGCAGGATGTATACACATTGGAGACTGTGCACAGCCCAAAGGCTGTCAGCAGACGCACTTTCTCTCACCGGCTGACTCTATCTAAGTGACTCCTGTTGCCACCCCTCCCTACTACTCACTACAACTAAGCCCTCCCTCCAAGCAGCGTCAGTCACAACCCTGAAAAGGATATTTGTGTCCAGCCCACTGATCAGAGTTTGGGAAGTATGTACATGCAGAGACACACGCCAGGTACACACACGCACACCCAGCTAGGCACACACACACATCCACACCCAGCCAGGCACACACACACGCACACCCAGCCAGGCACACACACACACTGCACACCCAGCCAGGTACACACACATACACACCCAGCCAGGCACACACACACACATGCACACCCAGCCAGGCACACGCACACACATGCACACCCAGCCAGGCACACACACACACATGCACACCCAGCCAGGCACACACACACATGCGCACCCAGCCAGGCACACACATGCACATCCAGCCAGGCACACACATGCACACCCAGCCAGGCACACACATGCACATCCAGCCAGGCACACACACATGCACACCCAGCCAAGCACACACACACACACACATGCACACCCGGCCAAGCACACACACACACATGCACACCCAGCCAGGCACACACACACACACATGCACACTCAGCCAGACACACACACACATGCACACCCAGCCAGGCACACACGCACATGCACACCCAGCCAGGCACACACACACATGCACACACAGCCAGGCACACACACATGCACACCCAGCCAGACACACACACATGCACACACATGCACAGGCAGCCAGGCACAAATATGCACACTCAGCCAGGCACACACACACATGCACACTCAGCCAGGTACACACACACACACACATGCATACCCAGCCAGGTACACACACACATATGCACACCCAGCCAGGTACACACACATACACACCCAGCCAGGCACACACACACACATGCACACCCAGCCAGGCACACACACACACATGCACACCCAGCCAGGCAAACACACACATAAACACCCGGCCAGGCACACACACACACACACATGCACACTCACCAGCCAGGCACACACACACATGCACACCCAGCCAGGCACACACACACATGCACACTCAGCCAGGCACACACACACATGCACACTCAGCCAGGCACACACACACATGCACACACAGCCAGGCACACACACATGCACACCCAGCCAGACACACACACACACACATGCACAGCAGCCAGGCACACACATACACACGCACACCCACCAGGCACAAATAATGCACACTCAGCCAGGCACACACACACATGCACACTCAGCCAGGTACACACACACACATGCACACCCAGCCAGGCACACACACATGACACATCACACCCATGCACACTCAGCCAGGAACATATGGGCTAGATATGGATGGAGGACTTACAGGCATGGACTCAGACATGTACCCCCCAATTTCCCCTGCTTCTCCCCTCTTGTGGCCCCCCATTCACTATGCTTCTTCCCTCTTGTGGCCCCCCCATTCTCCCTGCTTCTCCCCTCTTGTGGCCCCCCATTCTCCCTGTTTCTTCCCTCTTGTGGCCCCCCATTCTCCCTGCTTCTCCCCTCTTGTGGCCCCCCATTCTCCCTGTTACTCCCCTCTATTGTGGCCCCCCATTCACCCTGCTTCTTCCCTCTTGTGGCCCCCCCATTCTCCCTGCTTCTCCCGTCTTGTGGCCCCCCCATTCTCCCTGTTTCTTCTCTCTTATTGTGGCCCCTCATTCACTCTGCTTCTTCCCTCTTGTGGCCCCCCATTCTCCCTGCTTCTCACCTCTTGTGGTCCCCCCATTCACCCTGCTTCTTCCCTATTGTGGCCCCGTCCATTCACCCTGCTTCTCCCTCTTGTGGCCACCTATATTCTCCCTGATTCTCCCCTTTTGTGGCCCCCCATTCTCCCTGTTTCTCCCCTCTTATTGTGGCCCCCCATTCACCCTGCTTCTCCCCTCTTGTGGCCCCCCCATTCACCCTACTTCTCCCTCTTGTGGCCCCCATTCACCCTGCTTCTCCCTCTTGTGGCCTCCCCATTCTCCCTGTTTCTCCTCTCTTATTGTGGCCCCTCATTTACCCTGTTTCTCCCCTCTTATTGTGGCCCCCCATTCACCCTGCTTCTTCCCTCTTGTGGCCCCCCCATTCTCCCTGCTTCTCCCCTCTTGTGGCCCCCATTCTCCCTGTTTCTTCTCTCTTATCGTGGCCCCCCATTCACTCTGCTTCTTCCCTCTTGTGGCCCCCCATTCTCCCTGCTTCTCCCCTCTTGTGGCCCCGTCCATTCACCCTGCTTCTCCCCTCTTGTGGCCACCTACATTCTCCCTGATTCTCCCCTTTTGTGGCCCCCCATTCTCCCTCTTTCTCCCCTCTTATTGTGGCCCCCCATTCACCCTGCTTCTCCCCTCTTGTGGCCCCTCATTCACCCTGCTTCTCCCCTCTTGTGGCCTCCCCATTCTCCCTGTTTCTCCCCTCTTATTGTGGCCCTTCATTCACCCTGCTTCTTCCCTCTTGTGGTCCCCCATTCTCCCTGTTTCTCCCCTCTTATTGTGGCCCCCCATTCTCCCTGTTTCTCCCCTCTTATTGTGGCCCCCCATTCTCCCTGCTTCTCCCCTCTTGTGGCCCCCCATTCTCCCTGTTTCTTCTCTCTTATTGTGGCCCTCCATTCACTCTGCTTCTTCCCTCTTGTGGCCCCCATTCTTCCTGCTTCTTCCCTCTTGTGGCCCCCCATTCACCCTGCTTCTTCCCTATTGTGGCCCCGTCCATTCACCCTGCTTCTCCCCTCTTGTGGCCACCTACATTCTCCCTGATTCTCCCCTTTTGTGGCCCCCCATTCTCCCTGTTTTTCCCCTCTTATTGTGGCCCCCCATTCACCCTGCTTCTCCCCTCTTGTGGCCCCCCATTCACCCTACTTTTCCCCTCTTGTGGCCCCCCCATTCACCCTGCTTCTTCCCTCTTGTGGCCCCGTCCATTCACCCTGCTTCTCCCCTCTTGTGGCCCCCTACATTCTCCCTGCTTCTCTCTTTTTGTGGCCCCCCCATTCTCCCTGTTTCTCCCCTCTTATTGTGGCCCCTCATTCACCCTGCTTCTTCCCTCTTGTGGCCCCCTATTCTCCCTGCTTCTCCCTCTTGTGGCCCCCCATTCTCCCTGTTTCTCCCCTCTTGTGGCCCCCCATTCACCCTGCTTCTTCCCTCTTGTGGCCCCCCATTCACCCTGCTTCTTCCCTCTTGTGGCCCCGTCCATTCACCCTGCTTCTCCCCTCTTGTGGCCCCCTACATTCTCCCTGCTTCTCTCTTTTTGTGGCCCCCCCATTCTCCCTGTTTCTCCCCTCTTATTGTGGACCCTTTCACCCTGCTTCTCCCCTCTTGTGGCCACCCATTCACCCTGCTTTTCCCCTCTTGTGGCCCCCTCCATTCACCCTGCTTCTTCCATCTTGTGGCCCCTGTTCCCCCCACCCCTGCTCTCTTCGGCTCATTGGCGCTTACCTTGTCCTGCTCCTGCTCCCAGAGGGTCCTCACGCAGCCGGCACCTCCGCAGCATCAGCGCTTCTGGGTCAGGAGGAGCTCAGCTGCTCTGATATCCAAGCTATGCTCACTCACTGATCCCGGAAGTGCCAGCATGCAGGGGGGTCAATACAGCGGCAGTGTCCCAGCAGTATTCAATAAATCCTGGGACACTGTTGCCGCCCCGACACCCCCCTGCTTTGGCCTGGCCCGAGTGCTGAGGAGAGAAGTCAGGGGACGGGGCCCGGCGGCGGCAGCGGCGATTCCACACAAGTGAGGGGGGGGGGGCCCGCCTCCCGTGCAACAAAACAAGAGGGGACGGGACCCGCTCCAAACAGCCACGCCCCCTGATAGCACGCCCAGGTCCCCCCTGCCCCTGTTTAAATGGCCACGCCCCCTTTAAAAACTGGCAGGACCTTTAATCATTAAGGCCAGTAAGGCCGTAACAGCGGCTCTGCGTGTGTGTCCATACATGTCTGTGTCTGTATACATGTGTTTATACATGTGTGTATACCTGTGTGTACATGTGTGTATACGTGTATGTCTATTACGTGATCTGCAATGTCACGTCATACACATATACACACATGTACATACACAAATACATATATAAACACACGTCTAATTCTGTCAGTAACGTAAATCCTGCGTTGCTGATTGGTCGCCCCTGGCTGGGCGTGACCAATCAGCGACAGGCGCAGTCCAGCCACAAATTGGCGCGGGATTTAAACCACGCATGCCACTGCTATTGTCAGGAGATCAGCGGTGCTAGCTGCAGTCTGGAGATGAACGGTGTTAACGACCACGTAGTGATGCTCCAGCGATCCCTACTGGGTCGTATTGGTTGTCGGGATCGCTGGGTCGTCGCCAAGTGTGACGGTACCTTACTGATCGCTGGTGAGGTGTCACACGTGCAGATATATTCAACGAAGCTGCGTCGCTGATTGGGGAAAATCCTGTGTATTCATTGCATTCTTTTTAAATCTTCATAAATATACTACATACATATTCTTGAATGCCTGATGCCACCATCTAGTATATATATATATATATATATATATATATATATCTATTATATAATCACGAATGCAGCGAGTGCCCCTTTTGAGACCGCACTCGCTGCGAGTCAGCGTGGTCATGTGGATACGAACGAAGCATTGGCCGCGCAGCGGCCATTGCGAGTCGCTCTAAGGCGACTCGCTATGTCCGCGCAGCGGGCATGGCGAGTCGCCTTAGCAGCGCGAAGCATTGGCCGCGAAGCGGCCATTGCGAGTCAGAGACTCGCTCTGCTAGAATCCCGATGCATTGTGCATCGGGCACCCATCTAGTATATATATATTTATATATATATATATATATACTGTATATATATACAGGGTGGGCCATTTATATGGATGCACCTAAATAAAATGGGAATGGTTGGTGATATCAACTTCCTGTTTGTGGCACATTAGTATATGTGAGGGGGAAAACTTTTCCAGATGGGTAGTGACCATGGCGGCCATTTTGAAGTTGGCCATTTTGGATCCAACTTTATTTTTTTCAATGGGAAGAGGGCATGTCACACATCAGACGTATTGAGAATTTCATAAGTAAAACAATGGTGTGCTTGGTTTTAACATAACTTTATTCTAAAGTTGTTATTTACAAGTTTATGACCACTTATAAAATGTGTTCAAAGTGCTGCCCATTGTGTTGGATTGTCAATGCAACCCTCTTCTCCCACTCTTGAAACACTGATAGCAACACCGCAGAAGAAATGCTAGCACAGGCTTCCAATATCCGTTGTTTCAGGTGCTGCAAATCTCGTATCTTCACAGCATAAACAATTACCTTCAGATGAGTGATGAGGCAAACTTTTTTGTGAATGGTGAAGTTAGCAAAATAAAAACACCGCTATTGATCTGACACTAACCAACAGTGGATAGACCACTCCAAGACTGTTGGAACACAAAAATTGATGGTGGTATATGGGGTCCAAAGATAGTGGGGCCATTCTTCATCAATGGAAACCTCAATGCCACTGGATATCTGAATCATGTAGCCATTTGGGGAGAGAGAACGTCCTCTTTAGGGCTTGGATGGAAAGAGGAGTAAATACAATGGGAGATTTGCTTCATGAGGAAGAAAGACGATGGTTAACAGGACGGGAGACCCTGGACAAATTCCAACTGACTGACTCTCACCTGCTGCAATTCACTCAACTGAATTTTCATGTCATGCAAAAACTAAGAAATGTTTCCAGGGAATGCAGCAATAATCCATGGGATGACTTAGCTTGGATGTTGGGGATATTACTGTTTCATACATCTATAAAAATCTCAGGGATGACATGCATCCATAGGGCCTTGAGCAATTGTTCAAAGCATGGGAAAAGCAAATTAGTACAGAAGATTTGGAGAAGAAAATCACTAGTGGATGGGTCACCGTTAGAAAATATGTCACAGATGAGAGGTGGAGAGACACTTAGTTTCGAATTATACGTAGAGCAATTTGTAGATTTAATCTACCATCAAATATATAATTCCTTAACAGATTACAATGGGCTCTGGAGTTGTACAGTGGTCAGACGCTTTTGGGAGCAGGTATAGACCCTGACGCGTACCATATGTGGTGGACTGCTCGAGCTAAGCCCATTAATGTGGCTGTTCCACTCCCTCAGTGGCGATTCCATGGGCAAAAATCGACCAGACTATTGCATGTTATAGCTTTGGTGGCAAAGATACTTACCTTCAGAGAGTGGTTACACAAAAGGCTCCTGGAGTTGTCTGAAGTAACACATGAACTAACAACATTAATGACAACATAGAGAAGGGAGGCAGAACATAATAAAGACAAATGGACGAATTGTTTCTTTGCAATCTGGAGACCACTTATTGAACGATTACTAACAGAAGAGGAAATTAGACAGACAGTACTGCCATTTAAAAATTGTGGTATACAACGTAGGACCTACAGGGAACATTAGGGAAACTGAAACTTTGACATAATGCTACATATTATGAATGTCATTGCATTCATCTGTCCATGTTGACTGCCATTAGGCTGCCTTCACATTTGCAGATGCCTCCGCGACGTCCCTGGTGCGGACGAGACTGTGTGATTTGTGCGCAGGCATCCGCCTGCGCACAGATCACTCATGGCGGGCAATGGGAGCGCACGGTGGTCTGCAAGCATCTGCAGACACCGTGCGCTCCATTATAAAGATAGGGGCTGCGGTCTGCATGCAGAGGCTTGCAGATGCCTCCGCGACGTCCCTGGTGCGGACGAGACTGTGTGATTTGTGCGCAGGCATACGCCTGCGCACAGATCACTCGTGGCGGGCAATGGGAGCGCACGGCGGTCTGCAAGCATCTGCAGACACCGTGCGCTCCATTATAAAGATAGGGGCTGCGGTCTGCATGCAGAGGCTTGCAGATGCCTCCGCAGAACGCTGCGGAGGCATCTGCAAATGTGAAGGCAGCCTTATCTGTCTCGTAGTGGGGTATGATTAAGAGTTGTCTTGGTGAATATAGACTACTCATATGATTATTAGGTCTATACTGTCAGTAACGGGGTGTTATTGGTTGTTTGTACCAAAGTTTTTGTCTTTGATTTGTATTTCTTTTGATGTTGATAAAAATAATTAATAAACATGATATTGGAAAAAAAATGGTGGCAGTATTTGGATGTGCCACTCTCCTTTTGGAAGATGGCACCGGTCGAAACACGGTTTGGGAACATCAATGTATTTATTGTTTTAGATTGGATAGCTTTATTTATTGTAAAGGCTCTTTATACTTAGGTCCTAATGGGGCCATAGGTTTTAGGGCTCTGTTTTACTGCCAATACATTTATGTCCATGTAATTGCTTTGTACACCATGTATAGCAGTCTGGTGCCACTTGGTGGCCATATATCGGCATTGCTACAGTACTTTTATGAAATGTAACAATTATTTATATTATGTATTACATGAATGTGATGTTTTTTAGTGATTAATAAATATAATTATTTTATTACATATTTTGGTCTTATGCTCCAGTTTTATGTATTATTAGTATAGGGTGTGCGGAGTCTTTTGGAAATATGGTCACGCACCAGGGTAGACCGGTTGACTTACCACCTATGTTCAGTTCCTTCTTCGGCTATGAAACCAAACCCCCTCTACTGGATGAATGTCAGCACCGTGCCTCATGTACTTTGGTCATCAAAGTCATTGGCCTTAGGCACATGAAATGTGCTGGCATGTCTTGCAGTGAATCATCACATATCCAAACTGTGGACTGCAGGCACATGGTAGTATTGTGTAGATGCATTGTACTGAACTGCCAAGATGGTGCTAGTGCCGCAATGATACTTCTTTGCTTTACCTAGGGGTCTGCCTCTTCCAGTGCCAGGACACAATTGTTTAGAGGATATTATTGTTTGCACAATCTTCCTGCCTAGCTTCTCTTTAACCCTCCATGGGGTGAACTGCAGTAGGCACCTGACTTATAAACACCATTCCAAATGCCACAAGTAACACCTGGGTTTGTAGTTGGGTGGAGTGATAATTGAAGCCTGACATATTTGGAGGATAAATAAGAAAAAGAAAATAGTTTATTCAGCTCACCACCAATTCATCTGGAATGTTGAATAAGGCTAGTGAGCAGCAATGCACGGAGTCGGACAGGTCCAATATTAATGGTACATATAATACACTTCTGCACATAACAAAATCTGTAATCTATACATATGGAATGAAATGAAATAAAGTGATTGCACATTTTCAAGAAGCAATATCCATAGTATGGTGTTTCATGAGTGTGAACAGACCTATAAGACCATGTATGTGAAGCATATAATGGTCTTATGCTATTTTTATATGAATCGCTACCACACAAGTGTATAAGAGATGGCCTCACATGCTGTTGACCCTCTGCAATAATAAAGGTTTGCTCTCCAAAAAAAGTAATTAAAAAAAATAATAAAAATAAATAAATTATATATACAGTGGGTATGGAAAGTATTTAGACCCCTTTAAAGTTTTCACTCTTTCATTGCAGCCATTTGGTAAATTCAAAAAAGTTCATTTTTTTCTTATTAATGTACACACTGCACCCCATCTTGACTGAAAGAAAAACAAAAATGTAGACATTTTTGCAAATTTATTAAAAATAAAAAATTGAAATATCACATGGTCATAAGTATTCAGACCCTTTGCTCAGAGACTCATATTTAAGGCATATGCTGTCCATTTCCTTGTGATCCTCCTTCAGATGGTTCTGCTGTTTTTAATTAAACTGATAGGACTTGATTTGGTAAGGCACACATCTGTCTATACAAGACCTCACAGCTCACAGTACATGTCAGACCAAGTGAGAATCTTGAGGTCAAAGGAACTGCCCAAGGAACTCACAGACAGAATTGTGGCAAGGCACAGGTCTGGCCAAGGTTACAAAATAATTTATGCAGTACTCAAGGTTCCTAAGAGCACAGTGGCCTCCATAATCCTTAAATGGAAGAAGTTTGGGTCCACCAGAAGTCTTCCTATGGCCGTACAGCCAAACTGAGCAATTGTGGGAGAAGAGCCTTAGTGAGAGAGGTAAAGAAGAACCCCAAGATCACTGTGGGTGAGCTCCAGATATGCAATAGGGAGATGGGAGACAGTTCCACAAAGTCAACTATCGCTGTAGCTCTCCACCAGTCAGGCCTTTATGGCAGAGTGGCCTGATGGAAGCCTCTCCTCTGCAAGACATATGAAAGCCCGCATAGAGTTTGCTAGAAAATACATGAAGGACTCTCACACTATGAGAAATTAGATTCTGGGGTCTAATGAGATGAAGATAGAACTTTTTGGTGATAATTCTAAGCGGTATGTGTGGAGAAAACCAGGCACTGCTCATCACCTACCTAATACAATCCCAACAGTGAAACATGGTGGTGGCAGCATCATGACAAGGGGGTGTTTTTCAGCTGCATGGACAGGATGACTGGTTGCAATTGAAGGAGACATGAATGAGGCCAACTACAGAGATATCCTGGATGGTAAGCTGAAATAGCAAAGAAGTGGCTTCAGAACAACTCTGATCATTCTTGACTGGCCCAGCCAGAGCCCTGACCTAAACTCAATTGAGCATCTCTGCAGAGGCCTGAAAATGGCTGTCTACCAACAATAACCATCCAACCTGACGGAACTGGAGAGGATCAGCAAGGAAGAATGGCAGGAGATCTCCAAATCCAGGTGTGAAAAACTTGTTGCATCATTCCCAAGAAGACTCAAGGCTGCACTAGCTCAAAAGGGTGCTTCTACTGAATACTGTGAAAAGGGTCTGAATACTTATGACCATGTGATAGTTCAGTTTTTCTTTTTTAATAAATTTGAAAAAACGTCTACATTTCTGTATTTCTTAAATCAAGATGGTGTGCAGAGTGTACATTAATGAGAAAAAATGAACTTTTTTGAATTTACCAAATAGCTGCAATGAAACAAAGAGTGAAACACGTAAAGGGGTCTGAATACTTTCCGTACCCACCGTATATATATATATATATATATATATATACCGTATATATATATATATATATATATATATATAATGTGAAAAAATTCTTGCAGCACACAGCTACTACCAATGATGTACATTTGCTACAAGCTATATGTGTTTGAGGAAAAAGTTTAAAAACTTACGTTTTTTTCAAAAAACTCAAAAATTCAAATTTTTTATTTCTGAAGTTCTTGGTACATACATTGGCCAATGTCTGCTTGCTCATCAACTGCGACAAAGTGACTTCAGGTCTGATGAGTCCTACTCTGATATCCCTATCCTCCTTGTCCACCCCCACTTCTCAGTGGGCAGACTCCATCTAGACCCTCGATCACCTGTAGGTTAATGAGGGTGCACATTGCAGCAAGGAGCTGCAGGAGGATATATTTTAACCCCCCCAAAAAATATTAAGCTCTCTTAGGGTGCTTTCACATCTGCGTTTTTCGTAATTCGCGGCAGATGCGGTGAAAAAAACCGCATCTGCCGCGTTTGCCGCATAACGGTTCCACTTGCGGCACGGTTGCGGTTTTTTCCATAGGAAGTATAGGGGGACTTGCGGCAGATGCGGCAAGTGCGGTATTGCACTTGCGGCAGGTGCGGCAGAGAAAAAAACCGCGGCATACTGCGGTTTTTTTCGCTGCCGCACCTGCCGCAAGTGCAATACCGCACTTGCCGCATCTGCCGCAAGTCCCCCTATACTTCCTATGGAAAAAACCGCAACCGTGCCGCAAGTGGAACCGTTATGCGGCAAACGCGGCAGATGCGGTTTTTTCACCGCATCTGCCGCGAATTACGAAAAACGCAGATGTGAAAGGGCCCTTAGGCTGGTTTCACACTGCGGTTTTTCACTGATCAGGTTCAATCAGGTTTGTGTGCCAAAACCAGGAGAGGAACCAGGAGAGCAACTTGCAGAGAAAAACTATAATTGAAAGACTGACACCTGGTCTAGGTTTTGGAGACACTCCTGGTTTTGAAACACAAAACCTGATCGAACCTGACCTGATCTGACCGCAGTGTGTAACCAGCCTAAAACAGATGTTTAAAGGACACTGGACTTCACAGCTGCTGCCACATTTTGCACTGTTTTCAAAATTCACACCCTGCAGATGTCAAAACCTGCAAACTCCAGGAAGCTTAAACATTTTTTTAAAGCTACAAAAAACTCTACAGCTTGATACAAGTAGGTAGTCCTACTACCTTTGGTTAGGTGTTTTTCCTGGCCAGCATGTCTTGCGGTGAGCACTTTTGCTCCAAACAATTAGGGAAAGTTTTAGGGCCATTTTAAAGTAAATAGATTTTTCCCAAACAAAGCCACGTTTGCCAATTTTTTTGGTAAATTGCTCGGGTTTCCTATTGCGAACCAAATCATCAATTTTTGTGCTGAATTTGTTGGCGAACATGTTTAGGGAAAGTTCGCCTATCTCTAGACACAAGAGGCCAGATTTGGAAAAGGTCACAATAGAAATAGTTAGATAAGTGAGGTGAGGTGATCGGCTGGTTTAACGAGAAGGTTTTTAGGGCCCACTTAAAATTATGGGTATTGCAAATTAATGGAATTGTTCTTGGTAGTACGCTCCAGAGGATTGGCGCAGCTTGAGAAAAGGCTTAGAGATGGGAGTGTGAGGTTTGGGTTGTACATGATGTCAGTCTTAGGTCATATGGCATGTGAACAGAAGGCATGTGTATGGCAATAGACAGAGATCAATGTCACAAAAGAAGGAAGAATAGAACCTGGCTTTTGATATGTTCGCGCTGACTACGACAAAGACAGGAGTATTCTGGAAAGCTTTATTGTGCCGACTAGTTTTGTGGCAAATCTGCAGCTTCCTCAGGGCCAATGAATTACAGTATCTATTTACAGCAATGGTTTTAAACTTAACCTTGATGACATCACAATTACAAACAAACAGACGTCACTTCCCGTGGAAACGCCCCCTCACATATCTAAATTTCATTCATCAATCACTACAAGCCTTATATCAAAATATGACATATACAGTGCGTTGTGAAAGTATTTGGCCCCCTTGAACTTTTCAATCTTTTGCCACATTTCAGGCTTCAAAGATATAGGTTCTAATTTTTTTGTGAAGAATCAACAAGTGGGACACAATCGTGAAGTGGAATGAAATTTATTGGATAGTTTAAACTTTTTTAACAAATAAAAAACTGAAAAGTGGGGCGTGCAATATTATTCTACCCCTTTACTTACAGTGCAGCAAACTCACTCCAGAAGTTCAGTGAGGCTCTCTGAATGATCTAATGTTGTGCTAAATCACTGGTAATGATAAATAGAATCCACCTGTGTGTAATCAAGTCTCCGTATAAATGCACCTGCTCTGTGATAGTCTCAGGGTTCTGTTTAAAATGGACAGAGCATCATGAACATCAAAAAGATTTCCCAAGTTTTAAACATCTCAAGGAGCACTGAGCAAGCGATCATATTGAAATGGAAGGAGTATCAGACCACTGCAAATCCACCAAGACTCTGCCGTCCCATTAAACTTTCATCTCAAACAAAGAGAAGACTGATCAGAGATGCAGCCAAAAGTCCCATGATCACTCTGGATGAACTGCAGAGATCTACAGCTGACGTGGGAGAGTCTGTCCATAGGACAACAACCAGTCGGACGCTGCACAAATCTGGCCTTTATGGAAGAGTGGCAAGAAGAAAGCCAAATTCTCAAAGATATCCATAAAAAGTCTTATTTGAAGTTTGCCACAAGCCACCTGGGAGACACACCAAACATGTGGAATAAGGTGTTCTGGTCAGATGAAACCTAAATCGAACTTTTTGGCCACAATGCAAAACAATATGTTTGGCGTAAAAGCAACACAGCTCATCACCCTCAAAACACCAAAATACCATCCCCACTGTCAAACATGGTGGTGGCAGCATCATGGTTTGGGCCTGCTTTTCTTCAGATAGGAAGATGGACGAAACCAAATACAGGACCATTCTGGAAAAAAACCTGTTGGAGTCTGCAAAAAACCTGAGACTGGGACGGAGATTTATCTTCCAACAAGACAATGATCCCAAACATAAAGCAAAATCTACAATTGAATGGTTCAAAAATAAACGTATCCAGGTGTTAGGATGACCAAGTCAAAGTCCAGACCTGAATCCAATCGAGAATCTGTGGAAAGAGCTGAAAACTGCTGTTCACAAACGCTCTCCATCCAACCTCACTGAGCGCGAGCTGTTTTGCAAGGAAAAATGGGCAAGAATTTCAGTCTCTCGATGTGCAAAACTGATAGAGACATACCCCAAGCAACTTGCAGCTGTTATTGCAGCAAAAGGTGGTGCTAAAAAGTATAAACTCAAGGGGGCCAAATAATATTGTATGCCCCACTGTTCAGTTTTTTATATGTTAAAAAAGTTTAAAATACGCAATAAATTTTGTTCCACTTCCCGATTGTGTCCCGCTTATTGATTCTTCACAAAAAATTTGAATTTATATCTTTATGTTTGAAGCCTGAAATGTTGCAAAAGGTTGAAAAGTTCCAGGGGGCCAAATGCTTTTACAAAGAACTGTACATATATATATATATACTAGATGGTGGCCCGATTCTAAAGAATCGGGTAGTCTAGAATCTATATAGAGTTTATTTAGTAATAGGGGAGTGCTGTGAAATTAATTGTGTGTATACAGGCAGCTCAGTGGTTAGCAGAGTATACGGTGGCTCAGTGGTCAGCAGTGAGTGCGGTGGCTCAGTGGTCAGCAGTGAGTGCGGTGGCTCAGTGGTCAGCAGTGAGTGCGGTGGCTCAGTGGTCAGCAGTGAGTGCGGTGGCTCAGTGGTCAGCAGTGAGTGCGGTGGCTCAGTGGTCAGCAGTGAGTGCGGTGGCTCAGTGGTCAGCAGTGAGTGCGGTGGCTCAGTGGTCAGCAGTGAGTGCGGTGGCTCAGTGGTCAGCAGTGAGTGCGGTGGCTCAGTGGTCAGCAGTGAGTGCGGTGGCTCAGTGGTCAGCAGTGAGTGCGGTGGCTCAGTGGTCAGCAGAGAGTGCGGTGGCTCAGTGGTCAGCAGTGAGTGCAGCACAGGCTGGAGGGGGCAGAGGCTGGAGGGGGAAAGGAGGGAGGAGGCAGAGGAGGCAGAAACTGGAGGGGTTAGAGGAGGGAGGGGTCAGAGGAGGGAGGGGGCGGAGGCTGGGGGGCAGAGGAGAGCGGAGGCTGGGGGGCAGAGGAGAGCAGAGGCTGGGGGGGCAGAGGAGAGCAGAGGCTGGGGGGGCAGAGGAGAGCAGAGGCTGGGGGGGCAGAGGAGAGCGGAGGCTGGGGGGGCAGAGGAGAGCGGAGGCTGGGGGGGCAGAGGAGAGCGGAGGCTGGGGGGGCAGAGGAGAGCGGAGGCTGGGGGGGCAGAGGAGAGCGGAGGCTGGGGGGGCAGAGGAGAGCGGAGGCTGGGGGGGCAGAGGAGAGCGGAGGCTGGGGGGGCAGAGGAGAGCGGAGGCTGGGGGGGCAGAGGAGAGCGGAGGCTGGGGGGGCAGAGGAGAGCGGAGGCTGGGGGGGCAGAGGAGAGCGGAGGCTGGGGGGGCAGAGGAGGGGGGAAGGCTGGGGGGCAGAGGAGAGCGGAGGCTGGGGGGGTCAGAGGAGAGCGGAGGCTGGGGGGGTCAGAGGAGAGCGGAGGCTGGGGGGTCAGAGGAGAGCGGAGGCTGGGGGGTCAGAGGAGAGCGGAGGCTGGGGGGTCAGAGGAGAGCGGAGGCTGGGGGGTCAGAGGAGAGCGGAGGCTGGGGGGTCAGAGGAGAGCGGAGGCTGGGGGGGCAGAGGAGAGCGGAGGCTGGGGGGGCAGAGGAGAGCGGAGGCTGGGGGGGCAGAGGAGAGCGGAGGCTGGGGGGGCAGAGGAGAGCGGAGGCTGGAGGGGCAGAGGAGAGCGGAGGCTGGGGGGCAGAGGAGAGCGGAGGCTGGGGGGGCAGAGGAGAGCGGAGGCTGGGGGGGCAGAGGAGAGCGGAGGCTGGGGGGGCAGAGGAGAGCGGAGGCTGGGGGGGCAGAGGAGAGCGGAGGCTGGGGGGGCAGAGGAGAGCGGAGGCTGGGGGGGCAGAGGAGAGCGGAGGCTGGGGGGGCAGAGGAGAGCGGAGGCTGGGGGGCAGAGGAGAGCAGAGGCTGGGGGGGCAGAGGAGAGCAGAGGCTGGGGGGGCAGAGGAGAGCAGAGGCTGGGGGGGTCAGAGGAGAGCGGAGGCTGGGGGGGTCAGAGGAGAGCGGAGGCTGGGGGGTCAGAGGAGAGCGGAAGCTGGGGGGTCAGAGGAGAGCGGAGGCTGGGGGGTCAGAGGAGAGCGGAGGCTGGGGGGGCAGAGGAGAGCGGAGGCTGGGGGGGCAGAGGAGAGCGGAGGCTGGGGGGGCAGAGGAGAGCGGAGGCTGGGGGGTCAGAGGAGAGCGGAGGCTGGGGGGTCAGAGGAGAGCGGAGGCTGGGGGGTCAGAGGAGAGCGGAGGCCGGGGGGTCAGAGGAGAGCGGAGGCCGGGGGGTCAGAGGAGAGCGGAGGCTGGGGGGGGTCAGAGGAGAGCGGAGGCTGGGGGGGGCAGAGGAGAGCGGAAGCTGGGGGGGCAGAGGAGAGCGGAGGCTGGGGGGGCAGAGGAGAGCGGAGGCTGGGGGGGCAGAGGAGAGCGGAGGCTGGGGGGGCAGAGGAGAGCGGAGGCTGGAGGGCTGAACACTCACTGGGCTGTTGGCGGTCAGCGGCAAGGCTGGCGGCGGTTCCGGAGGCCGGCCCCGGAGTGCGGGCGGGGCTAGCTCCGTGATGGAGGAGAGTCAGCGGGTGTGTGGAGAGAGTGGCAGGACTGGGAGCGGTGCCGGCGGAGGCCGCACACCGGAGTGTGGGCCGGTCCGGGCCGGTTCCCGCATGTTGGTGGGCGCACAGCAGGCTGTGTGCGGAGCCAGTGGCGGGATGGCGGTCCCTGATGGAGAGTGGGCGGTGAGCAGCAGGGCTGTGGGCCGGATGTGGGTGGGCGCAGACGGGGCTCTGTGCAGGGCCGGTGGCGGGATAACGGCGAGTGGTGGCGCTTTAGCGCCCACGGCGAGGCGCTGTGCCATTTTGACAGCGGCTCGCGGTGAGCGCTATGCGCTCACCGCTCGTGGGTCTGGTACTTCCGGTTCCGGTCTTTGACACAGGGCGCAGGCCATCACGGAAGTTGAGCGGATTGGCGGGAAGTGGCCTTCGGTTTTTATATATAAGATATATATATAGCAGTACGATGGTATATGGTGGTAATTAGAGCACATGTATAGCAGCACTATAGTATATGGCGGTAGATTATAGTAAATGTATAGCAGCACTATAGTATATGGCGGTACATTACAGTACATGTATAGCAGCACTATAGTATATGGTGGTACATTATAGCACATGTATAGCAGCACTATGGTATATGGCGGTACATTACAGTACATGTATAGCAGTGCTATGGTATATGGCGGTACATTACAGTACATGTATAGCAGCACTATGGTATATGGCAGTACATTATAGCACATGTATAGCAGCACTCTGGTATATGGCAATACTGCGGTGACCGCGGTCCCCCACTCCTCCTGGCCCCCGGTCGTCCACAGTAAAAATAAAAAAATCCTCAGTGAGGATACTCACCTGTCCGGCGGCTCGCTCCGCCTCCGCCTTGTAGGTCCTACAGGCCTTTAGGACCTGTAGTTGCCTGGGCAAGCAATCAGCTGAGGAGGTGAGGGGGGGCAGGATTGTGTTGGGGGGGCAGAATGGAGCGAGTGGGGAAAGAGGATGGAGGCGGGGCAACAGGATGGAGGCGGGGCAACAGGATGGAGGCGGGGCAACAGGATGGAGGCGGGGCGGCAGGATGGAGGCGGGGGGGCAGGATGGAGGCGGGGGGCAGGATGGAGCGAGCGGGGCAGGATGGAGGCGGGGGAGCAAGAAGAGCGGGGGGCAGGATGGATTGAGCGGGGCAGGATGGAGGCGGAGGAGCAGGATGAAGCCGAAGGGCAGGATTGAGCAGGATGGAGCGGGAGGAGCAGGATGGAGGCAGATGAGCAGAATGGAGCAAGCGGGGCAGGATGAGTAAGCGTGAGGGCAGGATGGAGGCGGGGGAGCAAGAACAGCGGGGGTGAGGATGGAGCGAGCGGGGCAGGATGGAGCGAGCGGGGCAGGATGGAGCGAGCGGGGCAGGATGGAGCGAGCGGGGCAGGATGGAGCGAGCGGGGCAGGATGGAGTGAGCGGGGCAGGAAGGTGCAAGGGGGGCAGGAAGGTGCAAGGGGGGCAGGATGGTGGGTTGCGGAGCAGGATGGGGTGGCGGAGCAGGATGGAGGGGGCGGAGCAGGATGGAGGGGCGGAGCAGGATGGAGGGGGCGGAGCAGGATGGAGGGGGCGGAGCAGGATGGAGGGGGCAGGGCAGGATGGAGACGGAGGGGCAGGATGGAGACGGAGGGGCAGGATGGAGACGGAGGGGCAGGATGGAGACGGAGGGGCAGGATGGAGACGGAGGGGCAGGATGGAGACGGAGGGGCAGGATGGAGACGGAGGGGCAGGATGGAGACGGAGGGGCAGGATGGAGGTGAGTGGCGCAGGATGGACAGAGCGAGGCAGGATGGAGAAGGCAGGGCAGGATGGAGGCGGCAGGGCAGGATGGAGATGGCAGGGCAGGATGGTGGTGGGGGAGGGGGGAGGATGTAGGGGGCGGGGCAGGATGTTGGCGGGGGGTGAGGATGGTGGTGGGGGTGCGGGATGGAGTCGGGGGGGCAGGATGGTGTTGGGGGGCAGGATGGATAGGGGGGGCAGGATGGATAGGGGGGCAGGATGGAGGCGCTCCTCGTGACCCCTTCCGCTCCCCGCGGCACCCGTCCCTCTGGGCCTCCAGTCTCTGCGGCCGCCCTCCCTCTGGGGCTGCACACCCCCCTCCCCTTCATGGTGATAATAAAAATAAAAAAACCTCAGTGAGGATACTTACCCTGCGGCGGCTCGCTCCACCCGTCTTGTAGGTGGCAGGACAGGAGCTGTCGTTGGCTGGGAAACCGATCTGCTGGGGGTGAGTGGGCAAAGGGGGGTCAGTGGGCAGAGTGGGGGATGAGTGGGAAGAGCAGGGGTTAGTGGGCAGAGTCATTGGGCAGAGCAGGGGTCAGTGGGCATAATCAGTAGTCAGAGCAGGGTCAGTAGGCAGAGCTGGGGTCTGTGGGCAGAGCTGGGGTCAGTGGGCATGGTCAGTAGCCAGGGGGGGGGGGTAGGTAGGCAGAGCAGGGTCAGAGGGCAGAGCGGGGGTGAGTGGGCAGAGTGGGGGGTGAATGGGCAGAGCATGGTCAGTGAGCAGGATTGGGGCATCAGTGGTCAGAGCAGGGTCATAGCGGGGGTCAGTGGTCAGAGCAGGGGTTAATGGGCAGAGTGATTGGGCAGAGCAGGGGTCAGTGGGCACAGTCAGTAGGCACAGCAGGGGTTAGTGGGAAAAATCAGTGGGTAGAGCAGGGGTGAGTGGGCAGAGCAGGGGTGAGTGGGCACAGTCAGTGAGCAGAGCAGGGGTCAGCGGGCAGAGCGGGGGTGAGTGGGCAGAGCAGGGTTTAGTGGGCATAGCAAGGTTATTGGGCACAGTCAGTGGGCAGAACAGGAGTTAGTGGGCAGAGCGGCGGTCAGTGGGCACAGTGAGTGGGCAGAGAAGGGTGAGTGGGTAGAGCATGGGTGAGTGGGCACGGTCAGTTGGCAGAGCAGGGGTCAGTGGGCATGGTGAAAGGGCAGAGCAGGGGGTGAGTGAACAGAGGGTGGTCAGTGGGCAGGCCAGGGTGAGTGGTAAAAGCAGGGGCGAGTGGGCAGAGCGGGGGTGAGTGGGCAGAGCGGGAGTAAATGAGCAGAGCAGGGTCAGTAGGCAGTGTGAGGGGTCAGTGGCCAGAGCATGGTCAGTGGGCAGTGTGAGGGGTAAGTGGGCATAGCATGTTCAGTGGGCAGTGTGAGGCGTGAGTGGGCAGTGTGAGGGGTCAGTGGGCAGAGCAGGGTCAGTGTGAGGGGTGAGTGGGCAGAGCAGGGTCAGTGGGGTGTGTGAGGGGTCAGTGGGCAGAGCAGGGTGAGTGGGCATTGAGGGGTCAGTGGGCAGAGCATGTTCAGTGGGCAGAGGAGGGTCAGTGGGCAGTGTGAGGGGTCAGTGGGCTGAGCAGGGTGAGTGGGCAGAGCAGGGTCAGTGAGGGGTCAGTGGGCAGAGCAGGGTCAGTGTGAGGGGTCAGTGGGGGGTGAGTAGGCAGAGCAGGATGAGTGGCCAGTGTGAGGGGTCAATGGGGCGAGCAGGGTGAGTGGGCAGAGCATGGTCAGTGGGCATGAATGGTGGGTAGTGGACAAGAGGGGGTGGTGGCAGAGAGGGGTGAGAGTGGGCAGAAGTGGGTGAGGGGCAGAGAGGGGGTGAGTGGGCAGAGTTGGGGTGAGTGGTCAGAGTGTGGGTCAGTGGTCAGATGGGGTGAGTGGGCAGAGCAGGGCAGAGTGGGGTGAGGGGGGCAGAGGGTGAGTGGCAGAGTTGGGGGGTGAGTGGCAGAGTTGGGGGGTGAGTGGGCAGAGTTGGGGTCAGTGGTCAGAGTGGGGGTGAGTGGCAGGGTCAGAGTGGGGGTCAATGGTCAGAGTGGGGGTGGGTGGGCAGAGCAGGGTCAGGGGCAGAGTGGGGGTCAGTGTGCAGAGTGGGGGGTGAGGGGGCAAAGAGGGGGTCAGGGGGAAGAGTAGGGGGTGGGGAGTGGGCAGAGTAGGTGGGGGTGAGTGGGCAGAGTGAGGGTCATGGTCAGAGTGGGGGTGAGTGGGCAGAGCAGGGTCAGGGCAGAGAGAGGGTCAGTGTGCAGAGTGGGGGTGAGGGGGCAAGAGAGGGGTTCAGGGGGAAGAGTAGGGGGGTGAGTGGGCAGAGTTTGGGGTGAGTGGGCAGAGTGGGGGCCAGTGGTCAGAGTGGGGGTCAGTGGCAGAGCAGCAGGGCAGAGTGGGGGTCAGTGTGCAGAGTGGGGGTGAGGGGGCAGAGAGAGGGGTTCAGGGGGAAGAGTAGGGGGTGAGTGGGCAGAGTTTGGGGGTGAGTGGGCAGAGTGGGGGCCAGTGGTCAGAGTGGGGGTCAGTGGGCAGAGCAGTGGCAGAGTGGGGGTCAGTGTGCAGAGTGGGGGTGAGGTGGGCAAGGTCAGGGGCAGAGTGGGGGTCAGTGGGCAGAGCAGGGGGTGAGTGGGGGGGGCCAGGGGGTGAGTGGGCGGGAGTTGGGGAGTGAGTGGGCAGAGTTGGGGTCAGTGGTCAGAGTGGGGGTCAGGTGGTCAGAGGTGGGGGTCAGTGGGCAGAGTGGGGGTGAGGGGGGCAGAGTGGGGGGTGGGGGTGAGTCAGAGAGGGGGTCAGGGGGAAGAGTAGGGGGGTGGAGTGGGCAGAGTTTGGGGGTGAGTGGGGCAGGAGTGGGGGCCGATGGGTCAGAGTGGGGGTCAGTGGGAGAGCAGTGGCAGAGTGGGGGTAGGGGCAGGCAGAGATGGGGGTGAGGGGGCAGAGGTTGGGGGGTGGTGAGTGGTCAGAGTGGGGGTCAGGGGCAGAGAGGGGTTCAGGGGGAAGAGTAGGGGGGTGAGTTTATTTAGTAATAGGGGAGTGCTGTGAAATTAATTGTGTGTATACAGGCGGCTCAGTGGTTAGCAGAGTATACGGTGGCTCAGTGGTCAGCAGTGAGTGCGGTGGCTCAGTGGTTAGCAGTGAGTGCGGTGGCTCAGTGGTCAGCAGTGAGTGCGGTGGCTCAGTGGTCAGCAGTGAGTGCGGTGGCTCAGTGGTCAGCAGTGAGTGCGGTGGCTCAGTGGTCAGCAGTGAGTGCGGTGGCTCAGTGGTCAGCAGTGAGTGCGGTGGCTCAGTGGTCAGCAGTGAGTGCGGTGGCTCAGTGGTCAGCAGTGAGTGCGGTGGCTCAGTGGTCAGCAGTGAGTGCGGTGGCTCAGTGGTCAGCAGTGAGTGCGGTGGCTCAGTGGTCAGCAGAGAGTGCGGTGGCTCAGTGGTCAGCAGTGAGTGCAGCACAGGCTGGAGGGGGCAGAGGCTGGAGGGGGAAAGGAGGGAGGAGGCAGAGGAGGCAGAAACTGGAGGGGTTAGAGGAGGGAGGGGTCAGAGGAGGGGGGGAGAGTGGGGGGGAGAGCGGAGGCTGGGGGGCAGAGGAGAGCGAGGCTGGGGGGGCAGAGGAGAGCAGAGGCTGGGGGGGCAGAGGAAGAGCGGAGGCTGGGGGGGCAGAGGAGAGCGGAGGCTGGGGGGGCAGAGGAGAGCGGAGGCTGGGGGGGCAGAGGAGAGCGGAGGCTGGGGGGGCAGAGGAGAGCGGAGGCTGGGGGGCAGAGGAGAGCGAGCTGGGGGGCAGAGGAGAGCGGGGCTGGGGGGCAGAGGAGAGCGGAGGCTGGGGGGGCAGAGGAGAGCGGAGGCTGGGGGGGCAGAGGAGAGCGGAGGCTGGGGGGGCAGAGGAGAGCGGAGGCTGGGGGGCAGAGGAGAGCGGAGGCTGGGGGCAGAGGAGAGCGGAGGCTGGGGGCAGAGGAAGGCGGAGGCTGGGGGGTCAGAGGAGAGCGGAGGCTGGGGGGTCAGAGGAGAGACGGAGGCTGGGGGGGTCAGAGGAGAGGAGGCGGAGGCTGGGGGGTCAGAGGAGAGCGGAGGCTGGGGGGTCAGAGGAGAGCGGAGGCTGGGGGGTCAGAGGAGAGGCGGAGGCTGGGGGGTCAGAGGAGAGCGGAGGCTGGGGGGTCAGAGGAGAGCGGAGGCTGGGGGGGCAGAGGAGAGCGGAGGCTGGGGGGCAGAGGAGAGCGGAGCTGGGGGGCAGAGGAGAGCGGAGGCTGGGGGGGCAGAGGAGAGCGGAGGCTGGGGGGGCAGAGGAGAGCGGAGGCTGGGGGGGCAGAGGGAGAGCGGAGGCTGGGGGGGCAGAGGAGAGCGGAGGCTGGGGGGGCGGAGAGGAGAGCGGAGGCTGGGGGGGCAGAGGAGAGCGGAGGCTGGGGGGGCAGAGGAGAGCGGGGGCTGGGGGGCAGGAGAGCGAGGCTGGGGCAGAGGAGAGCGGAGGCTGGGGGGGCAGAGGAGAGCGGAGGCTGGGGGGCAGAGGAGAGCGGAGGCTGGGGGGGTCAGAGGAGAGCGGAAGCTGGGGGGTCAGAGGAGAGCGGAGGCTGGGGGGGCAGAGGAGAGCGGAGGCTGGGGGGCAGAGGAGAGCGGAGGCTGGGGGGGCAGAGGAGAGCGGAGGCTGGGGGGGCAGAGGAGAGCGGAGGCTGGGGGTCAGAGGAGAGCGGAGGCTGGGGGGTCAGAGGAGAGCGGAGGCTGGGGGGTCAGAGGAGAGCGGAGGCCGGGGGGTCAGAGGAGAGCGGAGGCCGGGGGGTCAGAGGAGAGCGGAGGCTGGGGGGGGTCAGAGGAGAGCGGAGGCTGGGGGGGGCAGAGGAGAGCGGAAGCTGGGGGGGCAGAGGAGAGCGGAGGCTGGGGGGGCAGAGGAGAGCGGAGGCTGGGGGGGCAGAGGAGAGCGGAGGCTGGGGGGGCAGAGGAGAGCGGAGGCTGGAGGGCTGAACACTCACTGGGCTGTTGGCGGTCAGCGGCAAGGCTGGCGGCGGTTCCGGAGGCCGGCCCCGGAGTGCGGGCGGGGCTAGCTCCGTGATGGAGGAGAGTCAGCGGGTGTGTGGAGAGAGTGGCAGGACTGGGAGCGGTGCCGGCGGAGGCCGCACACCGGATTGTGGGCCGGTCCGGGCCGGTTCCCGCATGTTGGTGGGCGCACAGCAGGCTGTGTGCGGAGCCAGTGGCGGGATGGCGGTCCCTGATGGAGAGTGGGCGGTGAGCAGCAGGGCTGTGGGCCGGATGTGGGTGGGCGCAGACGGGGCTCTGTGCAGGGCCGGTGGCGGGATAACGGCGAGTGGTGGCGCTTTAGCGCCCACGGCGAGGCGCTGTGCCATTTTGACAGCGGCTCGCGGTGAGCGCTATGCGCTCACCGCTCGTGGGTCTGGTACTTCCGGTTCCGGTCTTTGACACAGGGCGCAGGCCATCACGGAAGTTGAGCGGATTGGCGGGAAGTGGCCTTCGGTTTTTATATATAAGATATATATATAGCAGTACGATGGTATATGGTGGTAATTAGAGCACATGTATAGCAGCACTATAGTATATGGCGGTAGATTATAGTAAATGTATAGCAGCACTATAGTATATGGCGGTACATTACAGTACATGTATAGCAGCACTATAGTATATGGTGGTACATTATAGCACATGTATAGCAGCACTATGGTATATGGCGGTACATTACAGTACATGTATAGCAGTGCTATGGTATATGGCGGTACATTACAGTACATGTATAGCAGCACTATGGTATATGGCAGTACATTATAGCACATGTATAGCAGCACTCTGGTATATGGCAATACTGCGGTGACCGCGGTCCCCACTCCTCCTGGCCCCCGGTCGTCCACAGTAAAAATAAAAAAATCCTCAGTGAGGATACTCACCTGTCCGGCGGCTCGCTCCGCCTCCGCCTTGTAGGTCCTACAGGCCTTTAGGACCTGTAGTTGCCTGGGCAAGCAATCAGCTGAGGAGGTGAGGGGGGGCAGGATTGTGTTGGGGGGGCAGAATGGAGCGAGTGGGGAAAGAGGATGGAGGCGGGGCAACAGGATGGAGGCGGGGCAACAGGATGGAGGCGGGGCAACAGGATGGAGGCGGGGCGGCAGGATGGAGGCGGGGGGGCAGGATGGAGGCGGGGGGCAGGATGGAGCGAGCGGGGCAGGATGGAGGCGGGGGAGCAAGAAGAGCGGGGGGCAGGATGGATTGAGCGGGGCAGGATGGAGGCGGAGGAGCAGGATGAAGCCGAAGGGGCAGGATTGAGCAGGATGGAGCGGGAGGAGCAGGATGGAGGCAGATGAGCAGAATGGAGCAAGCGGGGCAGGATGAGTAAGCGTGAGGGCAGGATGGAGGCGGGGGAGCAAGAACAGCGGGGGTGAGGATGGAGCGAGCGGGGCAGGATGGAGCGAGCGGGGCAGGATGGAGCGAGCGGGGCAGGATGGAGCGAGCGGGGCAGGATGGAGCGAGCGGGGCAGGATGGAGTGAGCGGGGCAGGAAGGTGCAAGGGGGGCAGGAAGGTGCAAGGGGGGCAGGATGGTGGGTTGCGGAGCAGGATGGGGTGGCGGAGCAGGATGGAGGGGGCGGAGCAGGATGGAGGGGCGGAGCAGGATGGAGGGGGCGGAGCAGGATGGAGGGGGCGGAGCAGGATGGAGGGGGCAGGGCAGGATGGAGACGGAGGGGCAGGATGGAGACGGAGGGGCAGGATGGAGACGGAGGGGCAGGATGGAGACGGAGGGGCAGGATGGAGACGGAGGGGCAGGATGGAGACGGAGGGGCAGGATGGAGGTGAGTGGCGCAGGATGGACAGAGCGAGGCAGGATGGAGAAGGCAGGGCAGGATGGAGGCGGCAGGGCAGGATGGAGATGGCAGGGCAGGATGGTGGTGGGGGAGGGGGGAGGATGTAGGGGGCGGGGCAGGATGTTGGCGGGGGGTGAGGATGGTGGTGGGGGTGCGGGATGGAGTCGGGGGGGCAGGATGGTGTTGGGGGGCAGGATGGATAGGGGGGGCAGGATGGATAGGGGGGGCAGGATGGAGGCGCTCCTCGTGACCCCTTCCGCTCCCCGCGGCACCCGTCCCTCTGGGCCTCCAGTCTCTGCGGCCGCCCTCCCTCTGGGGCTGCACACCCCCCTCCCTTCATGGTGATAATAAAAATAAAAAAACCTCAGTGAGGATACTTACCCTGCGGCGGCTCGCTCCACCCGTCTTGTAGGTGGCAGGACAGGAGCTGTCGTTGGCTGGGAAACCGATCTGCTGGGGGTGAGTGGGCAAAGCGGGGGTCAGTGGGCAGAGTGGGGGATGAGTGGGAAGAGCAGGGGTTAGTGGGCAGAGTCATTGGGCAGAGCAGGGGTCAGTGGGCATAATCAGTAGTCAGAGCAGGGTCAGTAGGCAGAGCTGGGGTCTGTGGGCAGAGCTGGGGTCAGTGGGCATGGTCAGTAGCCAGGGGGGGGGGGGGTAGGTAGGCAGAGCAGGGTCAGAGGGCAGAGCGGGGGTGAGTGGGCAGAGTGGGGGGTGAATGGGCAGAGCATGGTCAGTGAGCAGGATTGGGGCATCAGTGGTCAGAGCAGGGTCATAGCGGGGGTCAGTGGTCAGAGCAGGGGTTAATGGGCAGAGTGATTGGGCAGAGCAGGGGTCAGTGGGCACAGTCAGTAGGCACAGCAGGGGTTAGTGGGAAAAATCAGTGGGTAGAGCAGGGGTGAGTGGGCAGAGCAGGGGTGAGTGGGCACAGTCAGTGAGCAGAGCAGGGGTCAGCGGGCAGAGCGGGGGTGAGTGGGCAGAGCAGGGTTTAGTGGGCATAGCAAGGGTTATTGGGCACAGTCAGTGGGCAGAACAGGAGTTAGTGGGCAGAGCGGCGGTCAGTGGGCACAGTGAGTGGGCAGAGAAGGGTGAGTGGGTAGAGCATGGGTGAGTGGGCACGGTCAGTTGGCAGAGCAGGGGTCAGTGGGCATGGTGAAAGGGCAGAGCGGGGGGTGAGTGAACAGAGGGTGGTCAGTGGGCAGGCCAGGGTGAGTGGTAAAAGCAGGGGCGAGTGGGCAGAGCGGGGGTGAGTGGGCAGAGCGGGAGTAAATGAGCAGAGCAGGGTCAGTAGGCAGTGTGAGGGGTCAGTGGCCAGAGCATGGTCAGTGGGCAGTGTGAGGGGTAAGTGGGCATAGCATGTTCAGTGGGCAGTGTGAGGCGTGAGTGGGCAGTGTGAGGGGTCAGTGGGCAGAGCAGGGTCAGTGTGAGGGGTGAGTGGGCAGAGCAGGGTCAGTGGGGTGTGTGAGGGGTCAGTGGGCAGAGCAGGGTGAGTGGGCATTGAGGGGTCAGTGGGCAGAGCATGTTCAGTGGGCAGAGGAGGGTCAGTGGGCAGTGTGAGGGGTCAGTGGGCTGAGCAGGGTGAGTGGGCAGAGCAGGGTCAGTGAGGGGTCAGTGGGCAGAGCAGGGTCAGTGTGAGGGGTCAGTGGGGGGTGAGTAGGCAGAGCAGGATGAGTGGCCAGTGTGAGGGGTCAATGGGGCGAGCAGGGTGAGTGGGCAGAGCATGGTCAGTGGGCATAATGGTGGGTGAGTGGACAGAGAGGGGGTGAGTGAGCAGAGAGGGGGTGAGTGGGCAGAATGTGGGTGAGGGGGCAGAGAGGGGGTGAGTGGGCAGAGTTTGGGGGTGAGTGGTCAGAGTGTGGGTCAGTGGTCAGAGTGGGGGTGAGTGGGCAGAGCAGGGGCAGAGTGGGGGTGAGGGGGGCAGAGGGGGTGAGTGGGCAGAGTTGGGGGTGTGAGTGGGCAGAGTTGGGGGGTGAGTGGGCAGAGTTGGGGTCAGTGGTCAGAGTGGGGGTGAGTGGGCAGGGTCAGAGTGGGGGTCAATGGTCAGAGTGGGGTGGGTGGGCAGAGCAGGGTCAGGGGCAGAGTGGGGGTCAGTGTGCAGAGTGGGGGTGAGGGGGCAAAGAGGGGGTCAGGGGGAAGAGTAGGGGGGTGAGTGGGCAGAGTTTGGGGGTGAGTGGGCAGAGTGAGGGTCAGTGGTCAGAGTGGGGTGAGTGGGCAGAGCAGGGTCAGGGGCAGAGAGAGGGTCAGTGTGCAGAGTGGGGGTGAGGGGGCAGAGAGGGGTTCAGGGGGAAGAGTAGGGGGGTGAGTGGGCAGAGTTTGGGGGTGAGTGGGCAGAGTGGGGGCCAGTGGTCAGAGTGGGGGTCAGTGGGCAGAGCAGGGGCAGAGTGGGGGTCAGTGTGCAGAGTGGGGGTGAGGGGGGCAAGAGAGGGGTTCAGGGGGAAGAGTAGGGGGAGGTTGAGTGGGCAGAGTTTGGGGGTGAGTGGGCAGAGTGGGGGCCAGTGGTCAGAGTGGGGGGTCAGTGGGCAGAGCAGTGGCAGAGTGGGGGTCAGTGTGCAGAGTGGGGGTGAGTGGGCAGGGTCAGGGGCAGAGTGGGGGTCAGTGGGCAGAGCAGGGGGTGAGGGGGGCAGAGGGGGTGCAGATGGGGGTAGGGCAGAGTTGGGGGAGTGAGGTGGGCAGAGTATGGGGTCAGTGGTCAGAGTGGGGGGTCAGTGGTCAGAGTGGGGGGTCAGTGGGCAGAGCAGGGTCAGGGGCAGAGTGGGGTCAGTGGGCAGAGTGGGGGTGAGGGGGCAGAGTGGGGGTGAGGGGGCAGAGAGGGGGTCAGGGGGAGAGAGTAGGGGGGGTGAGTGGGCAGAGTTTGGGGGTGAGTGGGCAGAGTGGGGGCCAGTGGTCAGAGTGGGGGTCAGTGGGCAGAGCAGGGGCAGAGTGGGGGTGAGGGGGGCAGAGAGAGGGTGAGGGGGCAGAGTTGGGGGGTG
Organism: Allobates femoralis; assembly: GCA_033576535.1. NCBI lineage: Eukaryota > Metazoa > Chordata > Amphibia > Anura > Aromobatidae > Allobates > Allobates femoralis. The sequence goes on along the minus strand of JARQOC010000004.1, from coordinate 337,529,667 downwards.
AGTGGTCAGAGTGGGGGTCAGGGGCAGAGAGGGGTTCAGGGGGAAGAGTAGGGGGGTGAGTGGGCAGAGTTTGGGGGTGAGTGGGCAGAGTGGGGGCCAGTGGTCAGAGTGGGGGTCAGTGGGCAGAGCAGGGGCAGAGTGGGGGTCAGTGGGCAGAGTGGGGGTGAGGGGGCAGAGAGGGGGTCAGGGGGAAGAGTAGGGGGGTGAGTGGGCAGAGTTTGGGGGTGAGTGGGCAGAGTGGGGGCCAGTGGTCAGAGTGGGGGTCAGTGGGCAGAGCAGGGGCAGAGTGGGGCAGAGAGGGGGTGAGTGGTCAGAGTGGGGGTCAGGGGCAGAGTGGGGGTCAGTGTGGGGGTGGGTGTTCAGAGTGGGGGTCAGGGGCAGAGTGGGGGTCAGTGGTCAGTGTGGGGGTGGGTGGTCAGAGTGGGCGTCAGGGGCAGAGTGGGGGTCAGTGGTCAGTGTGGGGGTGGGTGGGCAGAGCGGGGGCAGAGTGGGGCAGAGAGGGGGTGAGTGGTCAGAGTGGGGGTCAGGGGCAGAGTGGGGGTCAGTGTGGGGGTGGGTGTTCAGAGTGGGGGTCAGGGGCAGAGTGGGGGTCAGTGGTCAGTGTGGGGGTGGGTGGTCAGAGTGGGCGTCAGGGGCAGAGTGGGGGTCAGTGGTCAGTGTGGGGGTGGGTGGGCAGAGCGGGGGTGAGGAGATCGTGGGTCAGTGTGCAGCGCAGGGGGATGAATAGGCAGAGTAGGTGAGATCGGGACAGGACCTTTGATGACGTCACGGTCATGTGATATGTGACTCCACCCATCATCGTGACGTCATCAGAGGTCCTCAAGCCCCATGAATAGAGATCGTGGCTGGCTGGAGGGAGCTGTGGTAAGAGGCGGGGGGGTGACCGGAGAGTGGGGGGGTGACAGGAGAGTGGGGGGTGACCGGAGAGTGGAGGGCGGCTATGGTGACAGGCAGGGGGGTGATGGGGCAGCGGGGGGAAGTGTTGTGACAGGCGGGGAGCGCGGGCAGTGGAGGATGGCTATGGTGACAGGCAGGGGGGTGATGGGGCAGCAGGGCTGTGGGCCGGATGTGGGTGGGCGCAGACGGGGCTCTGTGCAGGGCCGGTGGCTGGGGCTCTGTGGGTCTGGTGCTTCCGGTTCCGGTGTTTGACACAGGAGGGAGGCCATCACGGAAGCGGAAGCGGATTTTGGGCGGAAGTGGCCTTCGGGTTTTATATAATAGATATATATATATATGTATATAAATAAATATTCTGGGTGGGTCATTAATATGGATGCACAGCAATTTCAGATATCCAGTGGCATTGAGGTTTTCATTGAGGTTTCCACTATCTTTGTGCCCATATACCACACCATACCATCAATTTTTGTGTTCCAACAGTCTTGGAGGGATCTATCCACTGTGGGTTATTGTCAGATCAATAGCGGTGGTTTTGTTTGTTAACTTCACCATTCACAAAAAAGTTTGCCTCATCACTCATCTGAAGGCAATTGTCTATGCTTTGAAGATACGAGATGTGCAGCATCTGAAACAACGGATACTGGAAGCCTGTGCTAGCATTTCTTCTGCAGTGTTGCTATCAGTGTGTCAAGAGTGGGAGAAGAGCATGCCAGATATTTTGAGTTATTACTCCGCCATTACCTTGTACCTGGCTAAGTCTTGGTGGGCTGCAGTTTCCCCTCCGTCCGCACACTGGCTTCAAATTGAGGCTCACTCTTCTCCTCTGGGCTCTCTCAGGATCCTGCTGGAAGAGTCCTTCCTGCGGGACATCCGCCCCTCAGTTCCCCTGCGCTCCATGCAGGCGGTCCTCTCGGTGTGGCACAGGCTAGCGAGAACGCATTTACCCTTCTTTTCCAGGTATTTCTCCCTGAGAGTCTTGGAGTCCAGCATGGTGGATGTCTCGCTTGGGCGGGTGGCGGGAGGCGGGTATACAGTTGGTTTGGGATCTCCTGAGTGATGGACGTCAGGCCTCCTTATCTACACTGACAGCTAAATTCTCCCTTCCACCCTCGTCCTTTTTTAGCTACTTGAGAATACGGTACTTCCTTCTTTTTTGTTCCCTACCGAGGTGGGATCCTCCTCAATTAACCTTAGTCTTCAATCTTTCTTCAAGCAAAGCGGACATTCCCGGTGTGGAGTGTCTATTGTTTATAGGGCCTTGACAGCCGCCCGTGCGGTAGGTAAGCTTCCTTTTATGACTAGGTGGGAGGCCAGCTTGGCTTTTTCTGTGCCACTAGAGAGGTGGCATACCGCCTCATTTCACGCGGCTAGATATACACGGTGTGTCAATCACTTGGAACAATCCAAGAAGCTGCTCATGGGCTGGTACCTGGTCCCTACGAAAATAGCCAGATTTAGTGGATGTCGACATACTTCCTCGTCACTTTGTTGGCGGAACTGTGGACAGGTAGGGTCGGAAGCACACATCTGGTGGACCTGCCCAAAGGTGGTGGCCTTTTGGTCTAGGATAAATACACTCATAAGTGAACTGACGGGCCTTACGTTCCCTCTTTCGGCTCCTATGGCACTGCTGGGAATTGACCTGGACACCTTGCCAGCCACTCTTAGGCCCATAGTTACAAACGTCTTGATCGCTGCCCGTCTATCCATTGCTGCTCTTTGTAAATCTCCCGCCAGCCCCACCCTGAAGGACGTGGTTTCTAGATTAAACCGACATCTTATGCACGAGCTAGTCCTCTCACATGACCTCCCCACAAAAACTAAAGTCCTCAACTGGTGGGACCCATGGATGTCTACTACTTATAATGAGGTTTCTGTTCCCAACTAACTGTTTCTTAAGAGGGGCGTATAGTTTTCTGCTCGATCTGAAATGTTGTTTTGATGGCGACAATAACCTGATATTACAGTTAGTAATACTGCTCATCCTACTTTTACCCCCCTCCCCCCTACCTTCCTGTTCCCCTCCTCTGCTTCCCCTGTACCTCCTCATTTGAGGACACCTTTATTGGTGTTTTTTTTTTTTTCTTTGTTTGAGTTATGTTTCTAACACTGTTGTATGTTGCTTTCCCTGTTATTGCCTTTATATATGCAATAAAAACGAAATGGTTTAAAAAAAAAGAGTGGGAGAAGAGGGTTGCAATGACAATCCAACACAATGGGCAGCACTTTGAACACATTTTATAAGTGGTCATAAACTTGTAAATAACTCATGAAAGAATACAGTTATGTTAAAACCAAGCACACCATTGTTTTTCTTATGAAAGTCTCATAAGTTTGATGTGTCACATGACTCATTGAAAAAAAATAAAATTGGATCCAAAATGGCCAACTTCAAAATGGCCACTATAGTCACCACCTATCTGGAAAAGATTTCCCCTCCCATGTACTAATGTGCCACAAACAGGAAGTTGATATCAGCAACCATTCCCATATTATTAAGGTGCATCCATATAAATGGCCCACCTTGTATATATGCTATTTGTTCATGACTGCTTACTTCTTCAGACCTCTGCCCCAACTGTGTTGCACAAGATGGTGCTGTTCCATTCACCTCGGCATTCCGTATTGGAGCTCTGCCCATGACGAGGACTGGCCACTTTGTAAGATCTTCTGGAAAAATGCTCTAGTTCCCTATTGACTCCCATTATACTCGGTACACGAGTCGAGCCTGTCTGAGTATCTGACTATTTGTTACGAGTACTGAGCATGAGCATAGTAGTGTTCGCTCATCACTAGTCGTGAACTCTCTACTGAGTCAATAACTGAGTTCCAAGTCTCCTCTGGCATTAAGCACAAAAGCTGTCCACTGGGAGCTTTATGGCATGGGTTTCCAAAAACTGTAATATTTTGAATAAAATCCAATTGCAAAACCTATTCTTAGCCCGAAACACATGCATATAAGTAACAAAAAACATTTATGTTCCCGGAGATGTCAATATCATTTCCTTTTTAATCTAGTTTCAGGTGTGCTTTTCATCAGTGGCGTAACCAGAGCCTGTTGGGCCACAGTGCGAAATTTAAACCTGGGCCCCCCTCCCACACATGTTGATAAAATGTATGCATCTCATGTAACATTCTAAATCCTTTTAAGACTCACAAATTCACCCATCTCCCCCTTCATTATGTATTAATGTCCCTTATCCTGCTATGTATGGTCCTCCTCCTGGAATATGGCCCTTATGGTGGTATATATGTCCCCTATCCTGGTTTATATGGTCTGCCTCCTCCCGTCACCATAGTCATCCAATTATTATAATGCATCCCCATGTTCCTCCATGTATTACAATGTACCCCCATAGTCCTCTATGTATTATAATGCATCCCATAGTCTCCATTCATAAGGTAGGCCCCATAGTCATTCAATTATTCTATTGAATCCCCATTATCCTCCATATTATATAATCAAACCTCACATTCCTCCTTATATCATAATTCAGCCTCATAGTCCTCCTTATAGCATAACTAGTAAAAAGGCCCGATGCAATTGCATCGGGAGCGCGGTGAAATGAATTGTGTGTATACAGGCGGGTGAGTGGCTAGCAGAGTATATATGGGGCTCTGTGGGTAGCAGACTATACAGGCGGGTCTGTGGGTAGCAGAGTATACAGACTGCTCTGAGGGTAGCAGATTATACAGGCGGGTTTGTGGTTAGCAGATTATACAGGCGGCTCTGTGGGTAGCAGAGCATAGAGAAGGCTCTGTGGGTAGCAGAGTATAGAGGCGGCTGTGTGGGTAGCAGAATATAGAAACGGCTCTGTGGGTAGCAGAGAATACAGGCGGGTCTGTGGGTAGGAGAGTATACAGGTGGCTCTGTGGGTAGCAGAGTATAGAGGCGGCTCTGTGGGTAGCAGAGTATAGAGGCAGCTCTGTGGGTAGCAGAGTATACAGGCGGCTGTGTGGGTAGGAGAGTATACAGGCGGCTCTGTGGGTGTCAGAGTATAGAGGGGGCTCTGTGGATAGCAGAGTATGATGTGGCGGGAGGCTGGAGGAGTGAGGGGAGCAGAGGCTGGAGGGGTGAGGAGAGCAGAGGCTGGAGTGGTGAGGAGAGGTCTAGATGGAGGGGTGAGGAGAGGTCTGGCTGGAGGGGTGAGGAGAGATGCGGCTGGAGGGGTGACATCACCGCTCGGCGGCAGGACGTGGCTGCGTGCTGGGGCTGATCGCAGCCCCAGTCACACGGCATTGTCCTCTGTGGCGGGTTGGGTGATGCAGAGAGGGATCAGTTCTTGCCCTCAGGTCACACATGTGACCTGAGCGGAAGGAGCGGATTGGGCGGTGTGTGGTAAAGACAGGACGGTCATCCGATTGGTCTAGGACGCCAAGTCCTGGGCAATGGGATGGGTGTCCTGTGTGTACAACACAGCGCCCAATCCGCTTGCAGGGGCAGGCAATGGGAGTGAGCGGGGCATGTCAGGCTTTGCAGGCTGACACGGTCCGCTCACTCCCATTGGCTGTTGGCGGCCACAGGACGACGTCCCTGGCTCCCGGCACCCGGCCACAGCCCGTAGACCGCTACTCCACCAGCATGGCGACATTGAGAGCCCAGCGGTGAGAGAGTGGCGAGGGGCGAAAGGCTCCGGCGGCATCCGGGCAGCATGGACCTCGCGGAGGGCGCGAGGGCGGTGGCGATGGTGCGGGGCCGACGGTTGGCAGGATGGCAGCGGTGTCAGGTAGTGCGGCTGAGGATGGAGGAGGGTGAGAGGCTGGAGGAGGCTGTGAGGCTGGAGGAGGCTGTGAGGATGGGGAGGCTGTGAGGCTGGAGGAGGGTGTGAGGCTGGAGGAGGATGTGAGGCTGGAGGAGGCTGTGAGGATGTGGAGGCTGTGAGGATGGGGAGGCTGTGAGGCTGGAGGAGGCTGTGAGGCTGTAGGAGGCTGTGAGGATGGGGAGGCTGTGAGGCTGGAGGAGGCTGTGAGGCTGGAGGAGGCTGTGAGGATGGGGAGACTGTGAGGCTGGAGGAGGCTGTAGGCGGCTGTGAGGATGGGGAGGCTGTGAGGCTGGAGGAGACTGAGGCTGGAGGAGGCAGTGAGGATGGGGAGGCTGTGAGGCTGGAGGAGACATTTACTGTACTGAGCATGCTCAGTACAGTAAAAGGTCTCCAAACAGGAAGGCAGGGGTTAAAAAAAAAAAAAAAAGTTAATGCTCACCTCTCCCCGAGCCCCCGCCGTCTCCTGCCGTCTTCCTCCAAGCTTCCGGTGGCTGCTGCAGGCTCCCAGTATGTGCAGAGCTGTTCTAGTGCAGTTCAGGACCTGCGGTGATGTCACAGTCACGTGACACCAGGTTACCATGGAGTAACCTGGTGTCACGTGACTGTGACATCACCACAGGTCCTTGAACTGCAGTAGAAGAGCTCTGCAGACACTCGGAGCCTGCGGCAGCCACCGGAAGCTTGGAGGAAGACGGCAGGAGACGGCGGGGGCTCGGGGAGAGGTGAGCATTAACTTTTTTTTTTTTTTTTACAGTAGTGCGGGTCTGCGGCTCGTGATGACGCTGCGCGTCATCACTCGCAGTCCCGCAAAGCATGTTGGGATTCGGCTACAGTGCCCGAATTCCCAACTGCGGATTATATAAGTAGATACAGCCTCATAACCTCTCCATATAGTATAGTGCAGCCTCATATCCTCTCCATATAGAATAATACAGCTTCATAGCCTCTCCATATAGTATAATGCAGCCTCATAGCCTCTCCATATAGTATAATGCAGCCTCATAGCCTCTCCATATAGTATAATACAGCCTCATAGACCCTCCATATAGTGCAGTCTCAAAACTTTCCATATAGTGCAGCCTCAATACCCTCCATATATACTATAATACAGCCTCAAAACTCTTCATATAGGGCAGCCTCTAAACTCTCCATATGATGCAGCCCCAAAACCTACCATGTAGTGCAGGCACATAACGTTCCATATAGTGCAGCCTCAAAACTCTACATATAGTGCAGCCTTATATATGCAGCCTCATATCTCTCCATATAGTGCAGTATTATATATGCAGCCTCATGTTAATTTCCATATAGTGCAGTATTATGTATGCAGCCTTCTCCCATATAGTGCAGTATTATGTAAGCAGCCTTCTACCATATAGTGCAGTATTATATGTGCAGCCTTCTCCCATATAGTGCAGTATTATATATGCAGTCTTCTCCCATATAGTGCAGTATTATATATTCAGCCTTCTCCCAAATAGCGCAGTATAATGTATGCAGCCTTCTCCCATATAATGCAGTATTATGTATGCATCCTTTTCCCATATAGTGCAGTATTATATGTACAGCCTTCTCCCATAGTGTGCAGTATTATGTGCAGCCTTCTCCCATACAGTGCAGTATTATGTGCAGCCCTCTCCCATATAGTGCTGTATTATATGTGCAGCCTTCTCCCATTTAATGCAGTATTATATGTGCAGCCGTCTCCCATATAGTGCACAATTATGTACAGCCTTCTCCCATATAGTGCAGTATTATGTTCAGCCTTATCCTATATACTGCAGTATTATATATGCAGCCTTCTCCCATATAGTGCAGTATTATGTGCAGCCTTATATATGACCCCCTCCCCCCTCACCCCATAATCCTCTGGCCATACTGCACTAATTATTAAAAAAAAACTAATTACCTCTCCTGGTTCCCTTGCTGCTCTGGTTGTCTCCTCTGAGAATTGACTCAGGAGGAGGAAGAGGGGCTGCCGGCCTGCGTTCCACTGAGCACTCAAGCAGGAAGTGGGAGGAAGCAGCACAGTGGAACACAGGCCAGGAAGCCGGCAGGTCAGAGGAGGGTTGGGAGCAGCAGCAGGAAGCAGGAGGCTTCCCTCCTCTCGTCTCCCTGACACACTGGTCCTATCTGTCACACTGTCACAGGGATATGTGTCCTCGGGGACGCACATCCATGTGAAGCATGTACTCGGTGAGATCAGTGGGCGCAGGGGGCGGCTGGGGGCGCGAGCCCCCTATAGGTACGGGCACCGTCGCACCTGCGACCCCTGCAACCGTAATTGTTACGCCACTGCTTTTCATATTGCCCACACATGTTAATTGGCACAACTGAATTTGAACGAGCATCACATGCTGAAAACAAAGTTATTTATGCACAATTTTGGAAAGGTGCCAACAATATTGGTTGTTTTTGTGAAATTATGCACAATTTATCCTTTTTTTGTGCTCTTCTCTTCCAATACACACAAAGGAAATAAACGTGTATAAGAAAACACGTGTGATTGCAATAATTTTATGGGATAAATGCTACAGTGCTGCGCAAATTAATTGGGACCAAGCAAGTTTTTCTTGCATTAGTTTTACTATTTCTGATAAGTGTTTTATTAGTTCTTGGTGTTGTTTTCCTTTTTCTTCCACATTTCCCTTTTCCCTTTGGAGAAAACGATCCAGTTTCATTGTGTGTGCGAATTATTCTTGAAATGGTAGATTTTCCAATACCAACGGTGGAAGCGATTTCTCTTACAGTCACACTTGTATGTTAATTAACAGTAATAATTCTAGACCTCTTCCGTGGAGTGACATCCATTTTCACATGCACGAATCACACTGAGAGAAAAAGTACACTAAACCACTCTTCACAGAAACGAGCTCTCAACTGAAGCTGAGGGGACAGCTAGCTGTTATTTTCTGTCTAAAACCAGTCAAACCACATTTTGTTACTCAAGGTTGTACACTCACACCTGTTCAAAGCAGTTAAAACTGGTTTGACTCACTGACTGGTAACTCCAACTTACGATATTACTTAAAAAATGCTTTGTCCCAATTAATTTGCACAGCACTGTACATTTTCTGGAGCAATTTCAAGGATGCCAACACTTTTGACCATGAGTGTACGTGTGTTTTTTAGTGTCTCAACAGCAGAAGCACACTAGAACAAAAAAAATTTGTAAGTGTTTTCTACTTACAGATTTTCTACATTTAATGCTATTCTATGGGAAAACTTCACATATAGAACTCAGCATTCCTGCAAGAAAAATTGACATGTTTCGAATTTTAGAAACACACAAAGGCTGGGGTCAGACTACCGTTAATAGCAGATTTTACCGGGCTGCGCTTAATTCTTAAAAATTTTCTCCAGAAGCGCATAGCCTTAAAGCTATGCACTTCAGGAGAATGCTGTCCTTGGTAACCCAATGTGTTCCATTGTTACCAACTATACACAAAGCTGCCCGGAGTGCGCTTTAGCTGAGCGCACAGAAAACATTGCAGGCAACGTTTTTCTGTGCACTCAGCAGAAGCGCATTCCGAGGAGCATTGTGTGTGGTTGGTAACCATGGAACACATCGGGTTACCAAGGACAGCATTCTCCCAAAGCGTATAGCTTTAGCGCCATGCGCTTCTGGAGAAACTTTCTAGGAATTAAGCGCAGCCCGGTAAAATCTGCTATTAACGGTAGTCTGACCCCAGCCAAAGGGTTAGTTTTCACAGTAAAAAAAGTACAATGGACATAACATTTCTAAAAATCCAATCCACTATGTCGGAACTGTAAGGCTGAGTTCACAAGAACATATGCAAAATCATCTGTTATACTTCCAGGAAAAACAAATGCTTTTGCTTCTAAATTGTGTTACATATGTCCATTTTTAACCCTTTCATGACCTTTGACATACCCACATATCATGGTTTGGAAGAGGTCTTGTCATCATGTGGGGTTTCGCCATGAAATCTGAACAGACAATCACAGCAATTTCAATGTTTTAGCAAATGAAATTTCCTGAAACACTGATGTCGAGCTATAATCGATGTTATAATAGCACCGATCATAGACTGGTTCTAGGAGACAGTGTTGTCAGCAGCCCTAGTGCTGATTGGTGTGATTGGACGATGATGTCCGATCAACCAATCAGTGAGCAGGAGCGCAGGCTGACCTCTCAATGACTGCTCTGCTCCGGCTCATGCTAACTTGGAGATGAATGCACAGCAATCATTGCGGTTTACCTGCTGCCAATCTGCTGGGACTTGTGATGCCACAAACTATTTGAACCTGTGCCATGTCTGAGCTGCTGCTGCTGATGATTAAAGACTTAAAAAAAGAAGGTAAAAGATGTTCCTGATTTGTCTCTGTCCTGTTCCTGTCCCTTGCGTTTTTCTAATCCAATCTGATCCCTCTCCCCCCTTCCTCCTTTTGGCCTCTCTCTCTAACCCCTTCCTCAACCTTCCTTCTGCTGCTATGTACTGTTCAGTACTTAACTGCTTGATTTTTTCCTTTTTTTTCTGTTGTGCACCATCTCCATGCATTTGTTCTGCAGCGGCCGAGCACTTATCAGTGACCACATCACTAATCAACATCCATGCTCGCTCTTGGATAGGACTTTTCTTCCTGTCTTTTTTTCCTCTCCGTGCATCACCTTAGTGTGTGCGTCCTGCAGCCGCTGGGCCACTAATCTGACTCACATCTCTGACCAGCATCCATGCTCCCTTTTGGACAGAATTTTTTTTCCATACACATTTTTTTCCTCCTCTTTGCAACACCTTTGTGCATGCGTCCTGCACCACCGAGCTGTTGATCAGTGACGAACAATCCTGATCACATCCCTCATCCCTGATGACGCAACCTGTTTTTTGTTTTTTCAAAAAGTGTATAAAAAAGTAAAAGTAAAAGAATAATTTAGACTAGTTGATATGACTTAAAAGGAACGGTAAAATAGACTGTAGTAATTGACTTATACTACAGTATTTATTTTTACTAAAATATAATCAGAATTAACATCAGATACTTCTTGATCTCTCTGCAGCCTTTGACACTGTTGACAACCGTCTCCTACTCTCCATGCTGCACTCCATCGGCATCAAGGACAGGGCTCTCTCTTGGCTCTCTTCCTATCTTTCTGACCATTCTTTCAGTGTATCATTTGCTGGCTCCACTTCCGTCCCTCTTTTTCTCACTATTGGGGTGCCTCAGGGTTCAGTCCTTGGACCTCTTCTCTCTCTACATGGCCCCGATTGGACAGACTATCAGCAGATTTGTCTTTCAGTGCCATCTTTATGCTGATGACACACAACTATACACTTCTTCCCCTGACCTTACTCCCGCTCTAATAAAGAACACCAATGACTGTCTAACCGCAGTTTCCAATATCATGTCCACTCTCTACCTGAAACTCAACCTTTCCAAAACTGAACTTCTTCTGCTCCCGCCCTCCACTAACTCTCCCTAAATATGACTGATCTATATCAGTGTGTGGCAGCACAATAACGCCTAGTCAGCATGCTCGCTGTCTGGGTGTTTGAATCTTATCTTTCCTTCACCCCACATATACAATGTCTCGCACGCTCTTGCCGCTTGCACCTGAAGAACATCTCTAGAATGCGTCCCTTTCTCACCTTGGAAACCACAAAAACCCTCACTGTGTCCCTGATTCACTCCCGCCATGAGTATTATAACTCTCTTTTAGTTGGCCTCCCCCGCACTAGACTCTCCCCTCTCCAGTCCATCCTTAATGCAGCAGCCAGGATCACCTACTGTATCTAGTTAACCATTATGGGACGCTTTTGCTCTATGCACTGGCTGTCCATACACTATAGGATCCAATTCAAACTGCTTGTTCTCACCCACAAAGCTCTTCACAGTGCAGCACCCCCCTACATCTCCTCCCTCATTTCTGTTTATCACCCCACCCATTCTCTTCACCCTGGAAGTGACATTAGACTCACTTCTGCATTAATCCGAACCTCCCACTCCTGCCTCCAAGACTTCTCCTGAGCTGCACCAATTCTCTGGAATGCTCTACCCCAAGAAATTAGGTGTATCCACAACTTAGATAGTTTCAGGCGATCCCTAAACACACATCTATTTAGGGCGGCCTACCATGATCCCTAGTCAAAGTCATCTAGACATAGCCTATCCGCACCACCAGTGTCAAGTGGATCACAAATAATGGGTGGTGACCACTTATACTGCTCCTAACTGTTCCCCATCTCCTCAAGTTGACTATACCATCATTGTAAATAACTGCCTTTACTTTGTCACCCCCACCTCATTGTTAGATTGTAAGCTCTTATGAGCAGGGCAGTCATTATTTTGCTTTAATTGTTGTGTTATGCTTTGTATTGCATTGAATTGTTTTTGGTATTGTATTGTATTTTCTAATTGTTTCTTATGATTGTTTGAATATGAACCTCTGAATTGTGAAGCGCTGCAAAATATGTTGGCGCTATATAAATAAAACTTATTATTAATATGTTATTTTAAAAGGTAAAAAAAAAAAATCTAATAAAAATAATAAATTAGATTAGTTGACAGAGCCTAGATTAGGGGAAGTGTAATCCACAGTAAAAATATACTGTAGTAATTAGCTTATACTACAGTATTGTTTACTAAAAAATAATTACAATTGGCGTCAGATAGTTGCGACAACTGTTTTTTTTTTTTTTTACTGACGCCCATTTAGTAATTGTAGTTGGAAATGGTCTGTGCTGACTAAATGGAATGATGATGCTTTGGCGGGGCTTTTCAGAAAGGGTCTTTCTGACGATGTTATGGTGGGGTTTTCTATCCCTGCGGGTTTGAACGATTCTATGTCTCTGGCTATTCAGATTGATCGGCGTCTGCGGGAACGCCGAGCGGCTCGCTCGGGATTGTCATCCTCAGTGCAGATTCCTGAGCCGATGCAGTGTGATAGGATTCTATCTCACACTGACCGACAAGGACTTAGACCCGTAATAAGTTGTGTTTTTACTGTGGTGATGCTTCTCATGTCATCTCTGTTTGACCCAAGCGGGTACAGAGGATTGCTGGTTCCTTTACCGTCAGTACTATACAACCTAAGTTCTTATTATCTGTGTCTCTGATTTTTTCCTTGTTGTCATTTTCTGTTATGGCATTTGTGGATTCAGGTGCCGCCTTAAATTTGATGGATTTGAGTTTGCTAGTTGTTGTGGCTTCCCTATGCAGTCGTCATGGGACCCTATTCCTTTAAGGGGCATCGACGCTACACCTCTTGCGTAGAACAAACCTCAGTTTTGTACGCAGTTGACAATGTGCATGGCACCAGCTCATCAGGAGGATTGTCAATTTCTGGTTTTCCATAACCTGCATGATGCAGTGGTGATTGGTTTTGCGTGGTTGCAGGTTCATAATCCTGTTTTGGATTGGAAGCTATGTCCTTAACTAGCTGGGGTTGTAAGGGGGTACATGGTGACATTTCCTTGATGTCTATATCATCTCCGCCCCAGGAGATTCCAGAGTTTCAGTCTGATTTTCAGGATGTTTTTGCTGAGCCCAAGTCCCATTTTCTTTCGCCACATCAGGCGTGCGATTGTGCTATTGATTTGGTGCCAGGCTGTAAGTTTCCAAAAGGTCAACTTTTCAACTTGTCTGTGCCTGAACATGCTGCCATGCGGAGTTTATATAAGGATTCTTTGGAGAAGGGCCATATTCCCCCTTCCTCTTCGCCGTTGGGGCAGGGTTCTTTTTTGTTGCCAAGAAAGATGGTTCCCTGAGACCCTGTATTGATTATTGCCTCTTGAATAAGATCACGGTCAAGTTTCAGTACCCTCTGCCTTTGATTTCTGACTTTTTTCTAGGGTTAAGGAGGCATGTTGATTTACTAAAATTGACCTTAGGGGGGGCGTACAATCTGGTTCGTATCAAGCAGGGACACAAATGGAAAACGGCATTTATTATGCCTGAAGGCCATTTTGAATACCTCGTGATGCCTTTTGGGTTGGCTAATGTTCCTTCCGTTTTTCAGTTCTCTATGCATGACGTATTTCAGGAGTTGATTGACAAATTCTTGATTGTATATGTGGATGACATTCTGATTTTTTCTGACGATTGGGATTCTCATGTGAATCAGTCAGGTCGATCTTTCAAATTCTGTGTGACAATGCTTTGTATGTTAAGGGGTCTAAGTGTTGCTTTGGTGTCCAGAAGGTTTCTTTTTTGGGCTTTATTTTGTCTCCTTCTTCCATTCAGATGGATCTTGTTAAGGTGCAGGCTATTCATGATTGGGTTCAGCCCACATCCGTGAAGGGTCTTCAGAAATTTTTGGGATTTGCTCATTTTTATCATCGGTTCATTGCCAATTTTTCCAGCGTGGTGAAGTCGTTGACCGATTTGACTAAGAAGGGTGCTGATGTGGAGCATTGGTCTCCTTCGGCCATTTTTGCCTTTCAGGAGCTTAAAAGACAGTTTAACACTTCTCCAGTGTTGTGCCAACCGGATGTTTCCCTTTCATTTCAGATGGAAATTGATACTTCTGAGATTGGTGCAGGGGCCGTCTTGTCTCAGAGGCATCCTGTTGGTTCCGCGATGCTCCCTTGTGCCTTCTTTTCCCGTAAATTTGCGGAACACAATTATGATGTCAGCAATCAGGAGTTGCTGGCCATGAAGTTGGCATTTGAGGAGTGGCGTCATTGGCTGGAGGGGGCTCAACATTGTGTGGTTGTCTTGACTGATCACAAGAATCTGGTTTATCTTGAGTCTGCCAAGAGGCTGACTCCTAGGCGGGCTCGGTGGTCCTTGTTTTTTGCTCGTTTTGATTTTGTGGTTTCCTATCTTCCTGGTTCTAAGAATGTTAAGGCCGATGCTCTCTCTCGCAGTTTTTTGCCTGATTCTCTTGAACCTTCGGAGCCGGTCAGCATTCTGAAAGAGGGAGTTGTTCTTTCCGCTGTTTCCCTCGATTTACGGCTTGCTCTTCAGGAATTTCAGGCGGATAAGCCTGAGCGCTGCCCTGTGGGGAAATTGTTTGTTCCTGCCCTGTGAACTACTAGAGTGATTTCGGAGGTTCATTGTTCAGTGTTGACTGGTCATCCTGGCATCTTTGGTACCCGTGATTTGGTTAGCCGATCTTTTTGGTGGCCCTCTTTGTCCCGGGATGTGCGTTACTTTGTGCAGGCCTGTGGGACTTGTGCACAGGCTAAGCCTTGTTGTTCCCGTCCTAGTGGATTGCTTTTGCCCTTACCTGCACCTGAGCAGCCGTGGACACATATTTCTATGCATTTTCTTTCGTACCTTCCTGTTTCCCAGGGGATGACGGTTATCTGGGTTGTTTGTGACCGGTTTTCTAAGATGGTTCATTTTGTTCCTTTGGCTAAATTGCCTTCTTCTTCGCACTTGGTTTCATTGTTTTTTCAGCATGTTGTTCGTTTGCATGGTATTCTGGAAAATATTGTGTCTGACAGGGGTGCCCAGTTTGTTTCTCGGTTTTGGAAGTCTTTCTGTGCTAAGCTGGGTGTGGCTTTGTCTTTTTCTTCTGCGTTTCATCTGCAGTCTAATGGTCAGACTTAGAGAACTGATCAGACTTAGGAGACTTATTTGAGATGCTTTGTGTCTGCGGATCAGGATGATTGGGTTGCCTTTTTGCCTTTGGCTGAGTTTGCGCTTAGTAATCGGGCGAGTTCGACTATGTTGGTTTCGCCCTTCTTTTGTAATTTTGGTTTTCATCCTTGTTTTTCTTCGGGGCAGGGTGCGCATTCTGCCTGTCCGGGTGTGGATTCTGTGGTTGAGCGGTTGCAGATTTGAGATTGTACGGTTGCCAATTTACATCTTTCTCAGGAAGCTGCTCAGCGTTTTGCTAACCGTCATCGGTGTGTTGGTTCTCGGCTTCGTGTTGGTGATTTGCCATGTTCCCGCAATGTTCCTTTGAGGGTTTCTTCTCCTAAATTTAAGCCTCGGTTCATTGGTCCGTACAGGATTTCTGAAGTTATTAATCCTGTCTCCTTCCGGTTGGCGCTTCCAAGCTCTTTTGCGATTCATGATGTTTTTCATAAGTCCTTGTTGAGGCGCTTTGTCGAGCCCATGGTTCCTGCTGTGGCCCCCCCAGCCCTGGTCCTGATTGATGGTGAGTTGGAGTATGAGGTTGAGAAGATTTTGGATTCTCGTCTTTCGAGACAGCGGCTCCAGTACCTTGTTAAGTGGCGGGGTTATGGCCAGGAGTAGTGATGGGCGAGTCCTAAATTACTCAGAATCGCTTGACTCTAGCGAGTCCGAGCCCAGGACTCGCTACTCGTTGCGAGTCTAGCGAGTCCAATGTTAATGAATGGGGAAGCGAGTAATAGCGAGTAGTGTGCGATTTACAAATCACAGATGTGTCTCGGAAGCTTCAGCCTGAAGCAATCCTAGTTTTGTCAGAGACTCTGACAAAACTAGGATTGCCATTGATTTGCATTGGACTTGTTTACTGTGCAAGTAATCGCTGGGAAACACGCACAGATAAGAGTCTGGCTGTCTCCTCTGTGCTGGCTGCCGCAGCTCCAGGGTCCTAGAGCCTGCCTGCTGCCTGATGTAGCAGAGCTGAGATTGTTCTCAGTCTGCTCATTCCCTGTGCATAGACATCTATATCTATGCACAGGGGATGTAGCAGAGAGGACATCGCGTTTTGGACTGCGTCGGATGGAAGAGGATTTTTTTAATTAAAGATGGAGTCCCTAATGGCTTTTTTTTTTATTTCTAATAAAACTTTTTCTCTGTGTTGTGTTTTTTTTAAAACAATTTAATAGAAATTCATGGCGGTCATGTCTAATATTGGCGTGACCGCCATAAATTTCGGGCTTAGGGCCAGCTGATAATACAAAGCTGGCCCTAACCTCTTTATTACCCAGCGTGCCACCGCCACCAGGGCTGCTGGAAGAGCGGGGTTTAGCGCCAGAGGATGGCGCTTCAATGAACGCGCCATCTTCTGGGGCGGCTGCGGGCTGCAATTTGCAGCGGGGGGTGCCCAGAAAGCTTGGGCATCCCTGCGCTGCGGATTCCAGCCCCCAGCTGCTTAGCTGTACCTGGCTAGACATAGAAATTGCGTGGAGCCCCACGCATTTTTTTTAAATTATTTCATGAAATTCATGAAATAATAAAAAAAAAGGGCTCCCCTATATTCTTGTGTCTGGCCAGGTACAAATAGGCACCTGGGGGTTGGGGGCAGCCCGTCGCTGCCTGCTGGATCCGGCTGGTTCCAGAAATACGGCGAAGCCCATGTAATTTTGTTTCTGAAAAATCAATAAAACAATCCTAAAAAAGGGACTGTATCTTTATTAACCCCTCGCCCATGGTCCAGGGGTTAATAAAGATGCAGTCCCTTTTATTTACATTGTTTTATGGATTTGTCAGAAAAAAATTTCACGTGGGCTTCGCCGTATTTCTGGAACCAGCCGGATCCAGCAGGCAGCAACGGGCTGCCCCCAACCCCCAGGTGCCTATTTGTACCTGGCCGGACACAAGAATATAGGGGAGCCCTTTTTTTTAATTATTTCATGAATTTCATGAAATAATAAAAAAAAAATGCGTGGGGCTCCGCGCAATTTCTATGTCTAGCCAGGTACAGCTAAGCAGCTGGGGGCTGGAATCCGCAGCGCAGGGATGCCCAAGCTTTCTGGGCACCCCCCGCTGCAAATTGCAGCCCGAAGCCGCCCCTGAAGATGGCGCGTTCATTGAAGCGCAATCCTCTGGAGCTGAACCCCGCTCTTCCAGCGGCCCTGGGTAATAAAGGGTAATAAAGGGGTTAATACCAGCTTTGTTATACAAGCTGGTATTAAGCCCGAGATTCTTAATGTCAGGCCACGTTTGACCCAGCCACTAAGAATCTCCAATAAAGGGTTAAAAAAACACAACACAGAGAAAATTTTTTATTAGAAATAAAAAAAAAAAAAAGCCATTATGGACTCCATCTTTAATTAAAAAAATCCTCTTCCGTCCGACGTAGTCTAAAACGCGATGTCCTCTCTGCTACATCCCCTGTGCATAGATATAGATGTCTATGCACAGGGAATGAGCAGACTGAGAACAATCGCAGCTCTGCTACATCATCTCTGTGAGCAGGCGGGCTCTAGGACCCTGGAGCTGCGGCAGCCTGCACAGAGAAGACAGCTGGACTCGGCTCGCAAAGTAACAGCAGTTACTTTGCAAGTTTCCCAGCGATTACTTGCACAGTAATCAGACCAATGCAAATCAAAGGCAATCCTAGTTTTGATTTGCATTGGACTCGTTGCTGTGCGAGTAATCGCTGGGAAACTCGCAGAGTACCGAGTCCTGCGAGTCCCTTACTACTCGCCGAGTAATGAGTCCTAGCGAGTAGATTCGCCCATCCCTAGCCAGGAGGATAATTCTTGGATTTCGGCCTCGGATGTTCATGCCCCTGACTTGGTTTGTGCTTTTCATCTGGCTCATCCTGATAGGCCTGGGGCCTCTGTTGAGGGTTCGGTGACCCCTCCTCAAAGGGGGGGTAATGTTGTGAATTTATTGGCGCTCCCTCCGGTGGTTGTTGCTGGTGATGCAGCTGACTGTGTGGGCTTCACAGGTGATGGTGATGATTGGCAATCTGGTTCTTAGCGCATATAATGGTTTGAAGTGATCAATCCTTGCCAGTTGTCTTTGGTTCTTGGAGGAGTTCACATCTCTCTGGTTTCTTCTGCTCTGTGGAATTCTTTGCAAGCTAAGTGGATTTTTTTTAATATTTTGTGGCACACTTTTGTGTGCTTAAGGTTCTGCTTATGTTTTGTCTTATTCTGAGCTGTGGGTTTGCAATTTAGTCTGTATATTTGTTTATCTGCTCTCAGATAGGAAGTTTTCTTCCTAGGAATTTTACCATTCACAATTACCGTATATACTCGTGTATAAGCCGACCCGTGTATAAGCCGACCCCCCTACTTTTGCCCCAAAAATCTGGAAAAACCTATTGACTCGTGTATAAGCCGAGGGTGGACCCCAGCACAGGTACACAGCCCCCAGCAGTGTGGTATACAGGCCCCCCAGTGGTATACAGGCCTCCCCAGTGGTAGTATATAGCAGCCCCAGTGGTAGTATACAGCAGCCCCAGTGGTAGTATACAGCAGCCCCAGTGGTAGTATACAGCATCCTCAGTGGTAGTATACAGCAGCCCCAGTGGTAGTATACAGCAGCCCCAGTGGTAGTATACAGCAGCCCCAGTGGTAGTATACAGCAGCCCCAGTGGTAGTATACAGCAGCCCCAGTGGTAGTATACAGCAGCCCCAGTGGTAGTATACAGCAGCCCCAGTGGTAGTAAACAGCAGCCCCAGTGGTAGTATATAGCAGCCCCAGTGGTAGTATACAGCAGCCCCAGTGGTAGTATACAGCATCCCCAGTGGTAGTATACAGCAGCCCCAGTGGTAGTATACAGCAGCCCCAGTGGTAGTATACAGCAGCCCCAGTGGTAGTATACAGCAGCCCCAGTGGTAGTATACAGCAGCCCCAGTGGTAGTATACAGCAGCCCCAGTGGTAGTATACAGCAGCCCCAGTGGTAGTATATAGCAGCCCCAGTGGTAGTAAACAGCAGCCCCAGTGGTAGTATATAGCAGCCCCAGTGGTAGTATACAGCAGCCCCAGTGGTAGTATACAGCAGCCCCAGTGGTAGTATACAGCAGCCCCAGTGGTAGTATACAGCAGCCCCAGTGGTATACAGCAGGCCCCCAGGGGTACATATAGCAGCCCCCAGGAGGTACCCAGCAGCCCCCTGGGGGTACACAGCAGCCCCCAGGGGGTACACAGCAACCCCCAGGGGGTACACAGCAGCCCCCTGGGGGTCCCCAGCAGCCCCCAGGGGGTACACAGCAGCCCCCTGGGGGTCCCCAGCAGCCCCCAGGGGGTACACAGCAGCCCCCAGGGGGTACACAGCAGCCCCCTGGGGGTCCCCAGCACCCCCCTGGGAGTACACAGCGGCCCCAGGGGGTCCCCAGCAGCCCCCTGGGGGTCCCCAGCAGCCCCCAAATGCTGGCACTCGCCCCCCCTTGCAAGGGCCCCCCCCGCTTCTCTTACCATTCCGGACTTCTGATCCGCGCCGCTCCTCGGCGCTCCTCGCTGCTCCGTCCGTCCGTCTTCTACATCCGGGATCCCCGGCCGCGCGATGACGTCATATGCCTGCGACGGCCGGAGATCCCGGATGTAGAAGACGGACGGAGCAGCGAGGATGAAGCACCGAGGAGCGGTGCGGATCAGAAGTCCGGAATGGTAATATAACCATCGGGGGGGGGGGCCCTTACAAGGGGGGGCGAGTGCCAGCATTTGGGGGCTATATGCACTGCTCCCCCTGCCGCTGATTGACAGGGGGAAGCAGTGCATATTTAATGAGCGGCCCCACGTGACGGGGCCGCTCATACAGCAGCCCCCCTCCCACCTCCTGCAGCCTCCACAGCCCCGGGACACAGCCCCCCCCGTATTGACTCGTGTATAAGCCGAGGGGGAGACTTTTCAGCCCAAATTTTGGGCTGAAAAACTCGGCTTATACACGAGTATATACGGTATCTGTTATTTCCAGTTCTGCTGGCAATTGATTTATAGAAGTCTGCAGATATAGAGGGTGCCGAGTCTTAGTGACTCAGGGTAATTTTTGTTCTATCTGCTATTGGTGGTTTTTTGATAGTGTTTTATACTGAATGCAATAGTATTCTATCCTGTCTTTCCTATATAGCTAGTTTGGCCTCTTTTGCTAAACATTTTACTCTACCTGTGTTTGTTTTCCTTTCTCTGGTTTCTCAGTTAATATCTGTGGGGGCTTGCTATTCTTTTGGGGTTCTGCTGTGAGGCAAGATAGATTTTCCTACATCCATTTTTAGGAGCAGTTAGTTTTCAGGCTGTGCAGAGGTCTCTAGGTCTGGTTAGTTACATCCCACGGCTACTTCTAGTTGCGGTGTGTAGTCAGGGATTGCGGTCAGTACAGTTACCAACAACTTCTATGGGATCTGAATGTTACTCCTGAGTCATCAGTTCATAACACCCCCCTTAGTGAACTCTGGTGATGGACCCAAGGAGATTGCGGGGAGACAGCTGTGAACTCAGCTGTGGGACCATGCAGATATGGCTGCGTTGCAGCGGCTGGTCCCCCAAGATACCGTGAGGTCTGAGGACCCCTCCAGTCTCCTAGATCACTGACCTATACTGCATCCCCACTGCTGCATCTCACTCCTACGATCTGTACATTTCCGGCCTTCGTATGACTTCATCATTATTGCACATTCCCCCCTGCATCCGACGCCTCGCTGCATCTGGTCCCCTGCTGCATCTCATCCCTACGTGTTGTACACTTGAATTTTGACTTGGTACGTCTACATCATTACTACATATCCCTCGCTGCATCTGACTCCTGACTGCATCCTATCCCTTGCTGCTTGCCACCCCATACTGCATCTCAGCCCTAACACGTAGTGCTTTTGGTCTTGTCTCGATGCGACCTAACCACTATTGCACACCTTTTTCGCTGCACATGATCCCTGGCAGCATCCCCTCATCACCTGCTGCACCTTATCCCCATGTGCTGTGCATTCGGTCTGACTTGGTATGAATCCATCACTATTGCTCACCTCCAGCTACATCTGACCCCTGGCTGCATCATACCCCTGGCTGCCTCTCATCCCCTGCTCCACCTCATCTCTACATGCTGCTCCATAATTACTGTATGCAATGTTTCTGCTTTTTCTCACCTTCACTCCCATCCTACTTCACCTCCTACTACCTCAACCCATCCCTTCACCTAGCAACGAAGTAGTGCTCTCTCCCTCCATCCTACCTGCCATCTCTCCCCCTCCACTGAACTGTTCCTTCACATACAATTCCTTGTCTCCAGACAAGCACGTCTACCTGTAAACTCTCCTGCTCCCACCTTCTAACACTCTCCCTCCTTCTTCTACTTGCTGGTGACATATCCCCTCTCCTTGGTCCCCCCTTCACATCACCACTGTCACCTCTACCCCATATCCATGGCCCACACTAATCTTCGCAACCCCAACAACCTTAAACCATTCCTCCAGCCCCTGCTTCCCCAGTCCCCCTCTACCTGGAGCGTTTTGGACGCCCGGTCTGTAACAAACTTCCATTCATCCACGACCTCTTTATCTCTAACAAACTCTCATTCTTTGGCATCACTAAAACCTGGCTAACCCCCTGCGACACCGCCTCTCCTGCCGCACTTTTCTATGGCAGACTCAGTCTTTCCCACATCCCCCGCCCCATCAACACACAGGGTGGAGGAGTCGACTTACTCCTGTCCACTAACTGCTCCTTTTCCCCGATTTCTCTTCCACCCTCCGCTACTCACCCTTTTTCTAAGATCCATTCTGTCTCTCCCTGCAACCTTCAGCTCGATGACATTTACTGGCCTCCTGGATCCACCACCTCTTTCCTTGACCATTTCTATAACCGGCTACTTCACTTCCTCTCTGTGGACATCCCCACTATCATCATATCATCATGGGTGACTTCAATATCCCCATTGACACTCCCCACTCAGCCGCCTCTAAACTTCTTTCACTGACCACTCCTTTGGTCCTCCTCTGCCTCTCGTAAAGGTGGCCACACACTAGACCTCATCTTCACCCGCCTATGTTCTCTCACTAACCTCTCAAACTCACCCCTCCCCCGTCTGAATACAAACTACTTACGTTCTCCTCCCTCCCCTCCCCTACTACACTACCCACACCCTGCAAACTCACCCACCCTTGCAGAAACCTAAAACATATAGACTTACACTCATTTTCTGACTTCCCTCTTGCCGACATAGCTTCCCTACACGACACTGATGCTGCCACCACCCTATATAACACTACAATAACTACTGCCCTCGACATGGTTGCCCCCTCACACACAACAGACCTCACACTAACAGGCAACCTGGTACACCACCCTCACTAAAGACTTGAGATGGGCTTCCAGGGTTGCTGAATGGAGATGGAAGAAATCTCATTCCTCTGAGCACTTCGCTATGTTGAAGCAGTGCCTCACTAACTTCAAGTCCGCACTCACTGATGCAAAACAAGGCTACTTTTCATCTCCAATAACCTCCCTGTCTCACAATCTCAAACAGCTATTTAAAACTTTCAATTCTCTACTCCGTCCCCCCTGCACCTCCTCCCTCTCCCCTTATTTCGGCTGAAGACTTTGCCTCTTTCTTCAAACAGAAGATCGTCAACATCAGAGACAGCTTTGATCCACTGTCCTCTCAACTTCTCCTCACAACTACACATCCCTCTCCTTCCAAAGGCTGCTTCTCCACCACAACAAAAGGTCAGCTCTCCTCTCTTCACTCAAAATCACATCTCACCACCAGCCCCCTTGACCGACTCCCATCCCATCTTATTCCCAGCCTCACCTCAGTCTTCATCCCAACCCTAACCTACCTCTTCAACTTATGACTTACCTCTGGTGTCTTCCCCTCATGCTTTAAACATGCCTTGATCAGACCCATCCTCAAAAAACCCTCCCTCGACCCATCATCTGTCTCTAACTATTGCCCAACATCACTTCTCCTCTTCGCCTCAAAGCTACTGGAACACCACGTCCATCTTGAGCTATCCTCCCACGTCTAATCCACCTCCCTCTTTGACCATCTACAATTGAGCTTCTAACCACATCATTCCACCGAAACAGCCTTAAACAAAGTTACCAACGACCTTTTAACTGCCAAGAGCAAGCGACACTACTCTGTTCCCCTCCTCCTCGTCCTCTCTTCCGCCTTCGACACTGTTGACCATACTCTCCTACTACAGATTCTGGAATCTCTTGGTATCACTGACTTGACCCTCTCCTGGATCTCCTCATATCTAACTGACCAGACATTAAGTGTCACCCTCTCTGACACCACGTCTTCACCCTACCACCCTACCCACGTCTGTTGGTGTTCCCCAAGGCTCAGTTCTTGGACCCCTACATTTCTATATCTACACCCTTGGTTTCAGACAGCTCATTGAATCCCTCGGCCTCCAGCATCACCTCTACACTGATGACTCAGATCTATCTCTCTGGACCTGACATCACCTCTTTGCTATCCAAAATCCCACAATGTCTCTCCGCTATCTCATCTTTCTTTTCCACCCACTTTCTAAAACTGAACATGGACAAAACAGAATTTATCATCTTTCCCCCATCCCACTCTCCCCCCCTCCTGACATCATTTTCAACAGCTGCCCACTTACCCCAGTCCCCCACGCTCAGTGCGTCGGGGTAATCCTCAACTCTGCCCTCTCTTTCAAGCCGCATATCCAAGTCCTTGCCACCTCCAACTCAAAAATATTTCCTGGATCCATACCATTCCTCAACCCCGACACTGCCAAAACACTCGTCCATGCATTCACATCTCCCGCCTTGATTATTGTATCATTCTGCTCACCGGCCTCCCCTCCTGCTCCCTTGCCCCTCTCCAATCTATCCTAAACTCTGCCACCTGACTAATCCACCTGGCTCTCCACCATTCCCCAGCCTCTCCTCTCTGCCAAGCCCTTCACTGAGTCCCCATTTCTCAGAGGGCCCAGTTTAAAACCCTAACTTTAAATTACAAAGCCATTCACAACATATCTCCTCAATACATCTGTGACATGGTCTCCAGATACCTACCCTCCTGCAACCTGCAATCCTCTCAGGATCTCCTCCTCTACCTCCCCCTAATCTCCTCCTTCCACAACTGCATACAAGACTTCTCCCGCGCTTCCGCTATACTCTGGAACTCTCTGCCCCAACATATTAGACTCTCACCTACTCTGGAAACCTTCAAAAGAAATCTGAAGACTCACCTCTTCCAACAAGCCTACAACCTACTGTGAGCCTCAGTGCACCAAACCACCACAGGACCAACTCTACACTGTCCTACTGTATCCTCACCCTTCCCCTCGTAGATTGTGAGCCCTCGCCGACAGCGTCCTCTTTCCTTCTGTACCTGTGTGCCAAATATTGTCCATTGCATTGTACTTGTCTATGTTTACTTTTTCCACATGTAAAGCATAATGGAATTAATGGTGCTATAATAATGAATAATCTACTCTATAATTGTTGTAGGCATTTTCGTGTCGGACCCCGGCACGCCGTGGCTATGTCACTATGTGACGTCACCACGTGCGAGGCATTGCCCGCGTAGCGGGCATTGCGACCCCTCGCCGCTGTCATCCCGCTCCGGAGCAGCTGCTGTCAGCACATGCTGACACAGTGCTCCGGAGCCTGTGCCCCTGTACCCTGTGCCCCAGTGCCCCAGTGCCCCTGTGCCCAGTGCCCCTGTGCCCCTGTGCCCCAGTGCCCCTGTGCCCCAGTGCCCCTGTGCCCCTGTGCCCCTGTGATCCCGCTCCGGAGCAGCTGCTGTCAGCACATGCTGACACAGTGCTCCGGAGCCTGTGCCCCTGTGCCCCTGTGCCCCAGTGCCCGTGTCATGCCCGCGCCCCCCTGGGTCCTCCCGTCTCCTGCCCGCGCTCCCCCCGGTCCTCCTGCCCTCTCTGCTTCTCGCGGGGCCCCCCTTGCTCCCGCTGCCCAGGGCCGCACCATCCATCCGTCCATGCCAGGGGGAGCGGCTGTGCAGAAGGAGCCGCCGCTTCCTGCCTGCCGCGCTGCGCCGGGAGCGGCAAGTTTAAGAGCTGTGTGCATGATGTATGTGTGTCCTGTGTGCATGATGTATGTGTGTCCTGTGTGCATGATGTATGTGTGTCCTGTGTGCATGATGTATGTGTGTCCTGTGTGCATGATGTATGTGTGTCCTGTGTGCATGGTGTATGTGTGTGCCGTGTGCACGATGCATGTGTGTGATGTGTCCATGATGCATGTGTGTGCTGTGTCCATGATGCATGTGTGTGATGTGTCCATGATGCATGTGTGTGCTGTGTGCATGATGCATGTGTGTGCTGTGTGCATGATGCATGTGTGTGCTGTGTGCATGATGCATGTGTGTCCTGTGTGCATGATGTATGTGTGTCCTGTGTGCATGATGTATGTGTGTCCTGTGTGCATGATGTATGTGTGTCCTGTGTGCATGATGTATGTGTGTCCTGTGTGTATGGTGTATGTGTCTGCTGTGTGCATGATGCATGTGTGTGCTGTGTGCATGATGCATGTGTGTGCTGTGTGCATGATGCATGTGTGTGATGTGTCCATGATACATGTGTGTGCTGTGTCCATGATGCATGTGTGTGCTGTGTGCATGATGCATGTGTGTGCTGTGTGCATGATGCATGTGTGTGATGTGTCCATGATACATGTGTGTGCTGTGTCCATGATGCATGTGTGTGATGTGTCCATGATGCATGTGTGTGCTGTGTCCATGATGCATGTGTGTGCATGATGCATGTGTGTGCTGTGTGCATGATGCATGTGTGTCCTGTGTGCATGATGTATGTGTGTCCTGTGTGCATGATGTATGTGTGTCCTGTGTGCATGATGTATGTGTGTCCTGTGTGCATGGTGTATGTGTGTCCTGTGTGTATGGTGTATGTGTCTGCTGTGTGCATGATGCATGTGTGTGCTGTGTGCATGATGCATGTGTGTGCTGTGTGCATGATGCATGTGTGTGATGTGTCCATGATACATGTGTGTACTGTGTCCATGATGCATGTGTGTGATGTGTCCATGATGCATGTGTGTGCTGTGTGCATGATGCATGTGTGTGCTGTGTGCATGATGTATGTGTGTCCTGTGTGCATGATGTATGTGTGTCCTGTGTGCATGATGTATGTGTGTCCTGTGTGCATGATGTATGTGTGTCCTGTGTGCATGATGTATGTGTGTCCTGTGTGCATGATGTATGTGTGTCCTGTGTGCATGATGTATGTGTGTCCTGTGTGCATGATGTATGTGTGTCCTGTGTGCATGATGTATGTGTGTGCTGTGTGTATGATGTATGTGTGTCCTGTGTGCATGATGTATGTGTGTCCTGTGTGCATGATGTATGTGTGTCCTGTGTGCATGATACATGTGCTTGAAGGTATGCTGTGTGCATGATGCATGTGCGTCCAGATGTGCTATGTACATGATGCATGTGTGTGCAAGTGTGCTCGCTCCATCCTGCCCCCCCCCATCCTGCTCCTCCGGCTCCATCCTTCCTCGCTCGCTCCATCCTGCCCTGCTCACTCCATCCTGCCCCCCCGCCACCATCCTGCTCCTCCAGCTCTATCCTGCCCCGCTCACTCCATCCTGCCCCGCTCCCCACTATCCAACCCTACCCCCCCTGCCACCATCCTTCTCCGCCTCCATCCTGCCCGCTCCCTCCATCCTGCCCCCCCCCTCCGCCTCCATCCTGCCCCGCCCCCGGCTCCATCCTGCACACCTGCCATCCTGCCCCCCGACACAATCCCGCCACTCCCCCCCCGGCACCATCGTCACATAGTGACAAAGCCACGGCGATTTCGGGGTCCGACACGATTTTGCCTACGGCAATTATAGAGTGGATATATATATATATATATATATATATATATATATACAGGACAGGGGTTACGGCACTCTGCAGTATATCTACTCTATAATTGCCGTAGGCATTTTCGTGTCGGACCCCGAAAACGCCGTGGCTTTGTCACTAAGTGACGTCACTACACGCGAGCAATGGCCGCGAAGCGGCCATTGCGAGTCGCTGGCCGAAAATAGGACCAGAGGCTCGGCCACAAACTTAGCGATTTACCACTGAGGTAGCGCGAGCAATGGCCGCGAGGCCATTGCGAGTCGCTACCTCAGCCGCCGCACCTGCCGCAAGTCCCCCTATACTTTCTATATGCTCTTAATACTGTTATTAATGCTCATAATACTGCTAATAATGCTATTAATACTGCTATTACTGCTAATAATAATGCTATTGCTAATATTATTGCTATTGATGATGCGATTATTTATTTAAAAATCTTTAAAAAAACAATAAACATATTCTAGACACCCGATGCATTTGCATCGGGCTCACAGCTAGTAAATAATAATAATAAAAGGTAACTAGACTTGGGACTACAGAAGAAGGACTTGAGTATTCTGGTTACAAATAAGCTGGGCAGCAGTACTCAATTTTGAACAACAGCTGCAAAACCAAGAAACATTTTAGGGTATATAAAAAGAGAGAGAAAATCCCGGGATCCCAAAGTATTGCTACCCTTCTATAAATCACTTGTGAGGCCACATCTAGAATACTGAATCCAATTTTGTGTTCCACATTTTAAAAAAGATATTCAGAAGTTAGAGTCAGCTCAAGGGCAGGCAACTAGATTATTACAAAAGATGGAATATATGATGAAAGGTTGGAAAAGTTGGGCTTGTTTAACTTAGAAAAAAAGACATCTAAAAAAAAATCTAATTTTTATCTGTAAATACATGTGTGGTCAATACAAAGGACTGTCACATGACTTATTCCTTCCAAAGACAATACTAAGGACCCAGGATCACTCACTGCAGGCAAAAGAAAGGTGATTCTGGCAGAAACATAGGAAAGGGTTCTTTATAGTTAGAGCAGTCAGACAGTGGAATTCCCTACTGCAAGAGGCAGTAATAGCAGACACAATAACAGCTTTCTAAAAAAGGGCTGGGTGATTACCTCAGTACAAATAACATTTTGGGTTATAATTAATTTAATGACAAAAATGTATAGTTGATTTGAAAAGTTTGACTTTGATGGGCTTAGGTCTTTTTTTCAACCTATATCACTATGTAAATATTTAACCATTTAGATGTCACTGTTTGCGATTAATAGTGGTATTTAAGGGGTTAGGGTGAGTGCCTACAGGACGTTTTTGCTGCGTTTTCTGCGTGTTTTCTACATGCAGAAAACCATTGGTTTTATGGTAATGTATGCTAATTGGTTCCTGCGGTTTTGATTCCCAGCAAAACCAATGTGTTCCACAGAGACGCTGTGCCCACAGATTGGTTTTGCAAGTGTCAAGAACTGTCAAATACCTGCGTTTTTGGTGTGGATGGGAGAGAATTGTCATGTTAATTAATTTCCTGTGTTTTTGCGTCAGTCAATGGAAAAAGCACATCAAAAACGCAGTAAAAATGTGCAAAAAACGCACAGAAAACACGCAGAAAAGGCAGACACGATCATAGCTAATCTCCTGTCAAGGACTCTAGGATCCTCAAGTTTTGCTGCGTGCAGGACTGCTTAAAAAACGTCTTGTGGGCACATACCCTTAATTGCCCTGATCAATTCTAAAAACAGTCGAGACTGATGCTACAGGATCTCAGCTGTCATATAAAGCTTTCACCCAGAAGATTTTTGCCCACTGGGGACACTATGGGATATATGTCCACATTCTGGTATATATGCTCCTCATCCTGGTATATATGTTCTCATCCAGGGCACATCCTGGTATATGTGTCCCCATCCTCGCATATATGTGGCCCATCCTGGTATATATGTGGCCCATTCTGGTTTATTTGACCCCATTCTGGTATATATTGTATGTCACCATCCTGGGCCCACCCTGGTACATCTGTCCTCATTCTGGGCTACATCTTAGTACATATGTCCACATTCTAGTATATATGTTCTCATCCTGGGCCTATGCCAGTATATATACCCCCAATTCTGGTATATATGATGCCCATCCTGGTATATATGTCCTCATCCTCGGCCCATCTGGGTATATATGTCCCCCATCCTGGTATATATGTCCGCATCCTGAGCTCATCCTGGTATACATGTCCCCCATCATGGTATATACATGGTATATATAATCCCCATCATGGTATATATGTCCCCGATCCTGGAATATATGTCCTCATTGTGGGCTCATCCTTATACATATGTCCTCATCCTGGGCTACATCTTAGTATCTTAGTATATATGTCCATATCCTGATATATATGTTCTCATCCTGGACTTTGTGATTGGCTATTGGCATCAGAGTGCAGTGAACAATCAGGAAGTTAATGAGCGGACCTGGAAGTACAAGTGCGCAGACTGTCATGCCTTTTTTAGAAACGAGTATAATTAGTTTACTTTGCTTTGTGATAATGTTGAGTTACTGCCTGTGATAAAGCTGTGTTTCAGTTGCTGCCCAGTGATAACTTATTCAACAATGCCATCTGTTGACAATATTTTCTTATTACATTATTTTTTACTGTACAGTCTAATTTTTCCTCCTCAAGGCTCCTGTAGTTTCCCATCAGCCCTTGCACTAGCCTCACCCCTTCTTCTTCAGAAGTCATTATAGCCTCATAGACGCTGACATCCTGGTATGCTGATCCCTCTCTCTGGATTACAGCTCATATGTTTCCCTCTACATAGCACAGTTGGTGAGTTATGATCCCCATGAATCGCTAGAACCCACCAAATTGTATAATACAGTTAGTCTGTTCTACATGTTTATCATCAACTAGTTTTCTGCCATTATAGCTACAGTATTGTGTATTCGTCATGTTGTACAATTACACTATGTGTGCTGTAACAAACGTAATGCTATGAATCTCAGATATTCTGAATGTTGTACTGAGTATTTTATTTGTTTCTTGTAGTTTTGCACTATCCTATTAATAAAAGTTGAAAAGGACCCCCTGCGTCCAAGTCAATGCGTCAATGGGAAAGAGTTTAGCTGTCTGTCAACTTATTCTTCTGGAGTATAGAGCGAGAGTGCCAGAACATAGACCCGATAAGTAATCACGCTGATGTTTAATCACTGTTTTGCTTTCTTTTGCAGCCCCCAGCCACACCCCCATCAGAACAGGAACACAGACTTTCTCAGAGAAGCCCATGTTTGATGTCCGTGCCTGAACACTAGATGTAAAACCCCCCAAAAAACAAGTGTGTAATTGCACTTTTTTTATCAATTCCACCACATTTGGATTTTTTTTCCATTTTCCTGTACACTATATGGTAAAATAAATGACATCTTCTGAATGGACAACTTGTTCTGCAAAAAACAAGCCCTCAAATGTATATATTCATGGAAAAATAAAGTTGTGGCTCTCGGAAGAAGGGAAGGGAAAACAAAAAACCATCAAAATTTAAAATCGCCTGGGGGTGAAGGGGTTAAAATGATGAATCAAAATCTGAACATTTCTAATTTTTTTTAAAATTTTGTCAAACTTCTGATATTTTTATAAATAAACGCAAAACATATCAACCTAAATTTACCCATATCATAATGTATACTCTCAAAATCCCTAGAATTTCTTAAAGCATTGCAGAGTTATTGCCACATACAGTGACAATGGTCAGATTTAATAATGTAGCCTGGTCACTGGGGGGTTAAGTGATTAGCCAACTTAAAGGAACACAATACATGGAATTAAGGTATATAAAGATGTAAATATACATTGGTTTGCAGCTTTTTCTGGTCTTGTAGACAGTGCACAGTAAAATAAGTCTCTTAAGTCATAAAGACACAAACAAAATAAAGTTATTGCCCTCTACTGTAATTTACAATAATACTCTATAGGCAGGAAAGCCAAATTACGAGGAGATATTTGCTCCAAAAGTTCCCTTACCTGCAGCAGTCATCCTAATAAATAATGACCTGTCCTCCGTAATGTGCTTTTTGCACCTTGGATGAAATTGAGGTATCTTTCGTGTCTTTGGAAGTCGATAGAGAAATGTTGGTGAGTCACCTGTGAGAGCCGTTCTCAAAGTAAGTAATCACTAGGTAGGCTGCAGGTCTAAATCGATGCTCCTAAATCAATATTTCCTACTCCTTGTTGCATTTTTCTTTTCACATCACACAATATTCCCAAAAAATCAATGAGATACTTTTCTAGAATTTGTGCGTTGATAGACAACAACGTGCAGACATATTTCTTTTGGGTTAGTGCGGCTTTTGTCAGTGCCTTCTGAGAATTGGAAAAAAGAAAGTATGTAATATCCAATATGAGAAGTTATCTGAAAAATGAAATGTTGGTTGATTATCTATGTGCTACTGCACAGAAAGCCTCAGCTTGATACCTGTGGAATGGTTGTCACTGTCCGCAGCTACAACTTTTATCAATTATGATTACCGTATATTGATGAGTTTAGTTTCTTTGTCTGATGTCGTAATGTACATCTATTGGGTCACAATTTTTCGTCTGACCGAGAAATTATTAAAATGTTCCCCAAGCTCTAGGAATGCTTTGTGAAAAGTAGATTATGTACTTAAGGAATTTGTATTTTTGTGATAAACTCAAAAAGAGGATTCTGATGACAGTATTCAACATTTGAATACAAGGTGGCCGAAAGGTGTGAACCTGAATTGATTCAAATGATCACAAAAGAATTTTATGACTAAACAGAACACAACGACACACAAGAAACCAAATGAAAGTAACATATGTCAACAAAAACATATAATATTACATATACAATATAAAAACATATATATATTTGCAAGAAATTTCTCCAGCTATTCCTCCGGAAGTGATTATAAAAAACGGCTTTAATTCAAATTTAGAAAATTATCCATAGTGCACACAACAGAACAGTATAAACACAGAACCCCCCCCTGGACTGCATGTGAGCTGACATGCATTATATATATATATCTATATATATATACACACACTTCCTTGAAAAATGAGATTTTATTCAATGTCTCGTTGACAACAGGAACAATTTTCAATATTTTGACAAGATTGAGATTCACAGAACATTGATTTAACCCGTAACATGAAAGTAAGGTTAATAATATAACTTCTATGACAAAATCTTCAGTTTGACTCAAATTAGTTAATGAAAAAATTAATACACCCCACATCAAAAACTACTACATCTAGTATTTTGGATGACCACTATGATTTTTAATGATAGCAGTAAGTCCTCTGGGCATGGAATGAACAAGTTGGTGACATATTTTTTCTACTTTTCAAGAATAATCTCTCCTTTACAATACGAATGCTGGATAGTAAGTGAAGCTCAACTTTAATCTTAAGTAATTCCCATAGGTGTTTGATTGGGTTCAGATCAGGAGACCTTCTTGGCCACCGAATCACTTTCACCCTGTTCTTCAGAAATGCAACAGACAAGGTTCGACAAAGTACATTAGTTTCATATTCAAGTAAAGCTGATTCCCCCCCACCCCTAATCCCCCAATCAATTGGTCAGAGACTATGGTAACAGGGCCCATAATGAATCTCCCCCTCCGATGGGTCTGATAACAAGCTTAGACGACCACTTCCGCTAGAATGATTACCTTTTTCCTTTAGGGGTGAAGTTTAACAGGGAGTGTTATTTTAAAGTTAGATATATAATCACTTATTGTTACACAATACAAGGGACAAATGGCAGTATTCAACCATGATAGTCTATATTTTAAATATAGTCGTGATAACAAATATAGCTTAACTAAAATGGAGACAGTTTGGTTTTTATTAAGGTGTCCAGCATTTTGCAGATACCCTGATGGAAACTAAACAGACCCCATTATAAATAAATTATATGACTGATGTTTTTTTCATCCATCATGCAACAAATACAGCTTGATAAAAAACTGATGGTGGTTCTGGTGCAGTATTTCTTTTCTAATGGTGGTTCTGGTGATGTGATCCCCATAGGGAATTGAGCCTATAGTATGTTTCAGGTGGCAAAGGGTGATGTCAAGATTGATCGACATCACTCTTTCACTTGATCAATTTCGAATCAACAATACCATTTATAAAATACCAAGTTCAATATTATCCCTATGGGGAGATAGTGAGGGCTAGGAGAATTTCATCGCACGCTAGCTCATTTTTGAAACAATGCAACATAATAAAAAGTAGATTACACCAGAGCAGTTATAGTGAAAAAATGATTAGTGATGCTGAGCATAAGACTGAAAAACTTGTAATAACAATTCAAAGTGTTCTTATTCTTATTCTTTCTATAATTAACGTGTTACTTTTGTTTCAGCCTATAGTAACCAATGCAACATGATTAAATTCATTATCTTAAAATACTTACCAATATTAAATCAGGATGAGAGTTAACAACACATTTTGAGACAAATATGCATTTTTTTTCAGCTAAAAGGGGTAAATATTTGAAAGACATGTTATCCTCTAGTTTGTATGAAAATAAAAATACTTGTGAGAAAACATGGCAGTCCTGTACAGGTTTTTATTAATATGAGGGTAAAAAATGTATCGTCTGTTCCTTTGCAATTAAAAATATTTAATTAACTTGCCAAAGTTCCCAAACATATACTTTTAATTAATTTCATGATAAACACCTGTTGTTTATGTGATTAAATGCACACAATGTGATCATATGGTATGTATGTAGCAGGGGTGTAACTACCACAGGTGCAGGGGTTGCGATCGCACCCAGGCCCTGCAGCCTAGGGGGCCCCAAAAGTCCCTTGGCCCATAGAAAAAGACTAAAACTATTAAAGATTTGCAATAATTGGGGGCCCGTTGGAGCTTTCGCATCGGGGCCCCTGGCCTTGAAGTTACGCTACTGGTATGTAGGGTTTACTACTAGACAGTTGAAATCTAGGATAATAGAACAGAATGCAGATATTAAAAAGAAACACATCAGGGGCAGCAAAGTGCTTTCCTTCATGGCAGTCTTGAAAACTTGTCCTTTATTGGGTTCATAAGGGTTAAAAAACTGTGGAGGTGATTGGAAAAGACCTTTGCTGAAAGCTGAAGCCCAATGGATTTTATATTTTAATAACTAGAGCTCCGTTTGACTTAAGATACTGCAATGATCTAATAAATATTAAATATCCAGAGTATTTATGTTGCTTTTTATATTTAATTATTCTATTTAATATGATGTTATCAAGGGGTTTGACTTATTGTTTTTAAAGAATGGTAAAGCATGGCAGGTTATATTATGATTATGAAATGCTAGGTAGTGATGGAATGACTGGACTGTAGGACAGCAAGCGCAGTGTAACAGTCACACTTTGTGTGAGCCGCCACGCTACCGTGCACACTTAAGGAAGGGGGGAATGTGGCAAAGCCCTCCCAGGTGGCAAATAGCATTGTGGCTGGTGGCCGGGCACACAAGCCACAGTTGGCTCAAACACACCAGAAAACTAAATAAAGCAGTGCAGTACAATACCGAGAAAGAAAAGCTAGGGAAATGCCCCAACCTAACAGTAAAAGAAAAAGAGCAAACCAAGAGAAGCACACCAACTACTAACATTTAGTACACAAATAAAAATTAAATAATCAGTACAACACAAAGGATATGGTAGGTTTAAATCTGCCTCTCAGAAATCACCTGACATTACTTAAACTATGCCCAATCTCCACTCTCAGTCCACAGAGGCAAAGGAGGGGCAAGTCAAGTGGAATTGAAGGAACCTCCCACCACCTACTTAAGCCAGCACACAGCACAGGTTGTAGGGGATGGTGCATCGGTGTTGAGAGATATGGGTTGCTTCTGAGGTGGCTGATAGTATCCTGCTAAATGCAATGATATTTATAAGAGGCCAAAATTTGGTGAGTTTTTTTTCTATATATTTATTCTATGTACCAATTCGGTGATTTTTTTGTCTAAAGCTAAATTATACATGTGTTATACATGTGGATAGGTACTCGTAGGCGTGAGGGTCCGTGACGGGGGCTACGAGCTTACGCTATTTTGGTCCAAAATATCAAACTAACTCCTCACTTTCATCTATAGAGTTATATTGCATTTTTTTTATCTACCTGCAGTCTACAGCTGTGTCCTCTAGGGGGCGACAGTCACTTGTGTTGCATATTTTGTTGCAGAGCGGCCCGCCTTGTCTAACAGCTGGGCGTCATTAATAGGCTGCTTTCTGACTTTATGCCTCACTCTTGGAGTGGCTGCCGCCCTGTAGTGATCTCATGTCCAGTGACACCACCTGTCTCCTCCTTGTGGCACGGATGGTCGCTGGTGCCACAACCGCCCCCGTGTCGAGGTTGTAGGGGATGGTGCATCGGTGTTGAGAGATATGGGTTGCTTCTGAGTGGCTGATAGTATCCTGCTAAATGCAATGATATTTATAAGAGGCCAAAATTTGGTGAGTTTTTTTTCTATAGGTTTAAATCTGCCTCTCAGAAATCACCTGACATTACTTAAACTATGCCCAATCTCCACTCTCAGTCCACAGAGGCAAAGGAGGGGCAAGTCAAGTGGAATTGAAGGAACCTCCCACCACCTACGTAAGCCAGCACACAGCATCCTTTATTCTGGCAACAGCTGACAATAGGAAACCTGGCCTCTCAAGACCCCTTGAATAGCATAATCACTGGGAATGACGGAATCACACCTCCCAGCAACAGCAAAAGTAATTCTCCCAGAGTGCAATACATGGCCAAAGTGAGCACCCGCACTAGCTCCATCCTCCGGAAGCAACACTCCACCCCTCATGACTAGTGAGGGGAGTGATTTGTCACCTGACAGAGAGCTGGAGTATGCCCAGAAGTGAGAGGGGCCCGCTTGGGTTACAGAAATGCCAGACCTGACAGATTAAGACCATAAGGTTGAAACGCATCAACATGCATGTCCTGCGATGACAACCCTCTTTTAAATGAATTCTGAATAAAATTTTGGAATATTTTAACAGAGGAACCTGATGTCACGTCGCTGTCGGACTCGGTTACTGTTGTTCCTGCCCCGCCTCTAAGCTGCGCCGGATGCCTTTGGCTGGTGGTGCCAGTGATGGGGGGTCCATGTCCTCATCGGTACCTGCTCCTTTTGTTCCTGCCTCTGTCACTGGGCATCACTGTGCGCCTTCTGTGGATGATGCTGGTTACAGGAGAGAGGTCCCTGCAGAGGCATCTGGTAGGCGCCGGCTTCGTTCCTCTCTCAGAAGTGGGGTGGTTGGTACCAGTCGTTCATCACCATCTGGCCTGGTTGTAGGGGCGGTCCAGATGAGGTCATCAGGCTGTGAACTCCAGCCTATGAGAGGGAACAGCTTCCTTCAAATACCTTGGGGCATGTCCTGCAAGCCACCAGATATATTATTGGTTTTCCCAGCTATTTAATTTGTGCTCTATTATATTGACCCTGACCTTGCCTGGATTTTGACTCTTCTCTATGCCTGATGATTTTGTGCTTTTGCTGCCCTCCCGGTTTTAATGCTGCCTTCTGACTATGTTTTGGATCCTGACTTTGTCTATTCCCTGTAATACAAAAAGAGAGAGAAAAGCGCTCCCATAGGGAGAACCCACATGCACTTTGAAGGGGAAGGAAAGGTTGTGACAGGGGGGGGCTCTCACCTTTTCGGGTTGTGCCGCCTCCGTACAACCCCAGTGTACTCTTAAGGCCACCTGGGCCGGAGGAGCCGTCCAGGGGCTAGCCGCCTGTCAGTCACGTGGTATCTGCAGTCACGATTTATCACCAATCACAGGTGTGGACGTTCCCACAGGTCCTATGCTCTACAGGCAGTGAAGGATTTTCAGCAATGTGCCCCGCAGCTTCTGAATAACTCACACAAAGGTGAGATCCAACAGTTCAATAAAGGTTATTCTATAGCGAGCGCAGGGGCACAGATAAGGCAGGTAGTTATGGATCAAGAATCCTCTTTATTCACCACAACATGTTTCCACGAAGGCTTATCGTCTTCCTCAGGTGAGGAAGACGATAAGCCTTCGTGGAAACATGTTGTGGTGAATAAAGAGGATTCTTGATCCATAACTACCTGCCTTATCTGTGCCCCTGCGCTCGCTATAGAATAACCTTTATTGATTTGTCTATTCCCTGACCTCCTAGCTTTGTTCCTTCCGGGCGACCTCCCTGCTCCGGTCTGCTGCTCGCCTGTAGGCAGCTACTTCATGGGCTCCGCTGTAATTCCAAATCCCTGTATAGGCATAAAGGCTATTGGAGTTTCTCAGGGTGCTAGCAGCTAAGCCTTTTCAGTGGACGGTCGTCACACGAGATTTTTTCTTTGACTATATATTACTCAAATTGACTGGTGGGTATCTGGTATCTCTAAAATATACTAAGCGGTAGTAGTGACATGGTAGTGGTAAATTTGTACATATGTAGTTATCAGTATGTAAATATGTAACTAAAATCATCATCAGTACATAAGTACATATGATCTGCCAACTGAGACCGTGGGGTACTCGGAACTGGGCCCTCTCGACGTCGTCTGGGCTGGCTGGGTGATCACGGTGACGTGACCCATCTCTGTGATCCCAGGTGGTCAATAAAAAGGGGAGAAAAATAAAAATAGTTTTTGGTAAAAGAATAAATCGTGACTATATGGGGCCACCGATGCAATCGGGATCACTGGGGTGATGGTGGGTACAGCAAGATGCTGAACACTCTATGGGTAGTTCTGGTCCCTAGGGCAACCGTGTGTGGAGAATAAGTGCATGAGTGTAAAGTTTCCAGTACCTCCAGGCAGCATACACAGTCCCGGTGCTGTCGCAGTTTCCTTCCTGCAGACAAACAGAGTCCACACCGTACTGGGCTTTACCGGGTTTTTACTCACAACTTCAAGCAGTACAGTTCAGTTACATCACAGTTTATTCACAGCAGTTGTAGCAGACCTGAGCTCTAACAGCAGCTGGGATGGCTTGTCTGCAGCACTCTCTCTCTGTGTACCTCTCGGGCCCTCTTGTTCTCCATTTTGTGTATGAGTTATGGTCCAGCTGTCACGGGCTCTCAGTGACCCCCTCTGGGTCACTAGCCCTAGTTCGACGGCTTTTCCTTCACCGCACCAGAGGTTAGATCTCGGGACATAAAGACCCCACACCCTGCCTGAGTTCCTGTGGTTAAGGCCTAAAGCTTCCTGGCCACATCTACAGAGCCGGCTCTTTGGTTCTTGCCCAGCCACTAGTGTCCCGAGCAGTCAGGTCCACCTGGCTCCTTCTGTCTTTCCTCTGTGTCAGCCTGGGTCCCCGGTCGGCCATCAGTGGTGCCTTGCCCGACATGAAGTAACTTAGGCTTAGGATCAGAGGTGTGTGTGGGTTGTTGGTACGAAGTGACCAATTTACCAATCTCAGCTGCTATGCTCTGTTGTGGCCACCTTCCCGCAGGGGCACAACACATAAACAGATGACGAAAGCCATCAATGGTACATAAATATGTCACCAGAACCATCATCAGTTAATAAACTGGTCACTAGAACTATCATCAATGCATAAATACATTACCAAAACCACCAACATAATATGAACACATCACCAGAAACGCCATCAGTTCATGAATACGCCACCATAATAACTATTAGTACATGAATGCATCACCAGAACCACCTTCAGTAAACAAATGCAACCACAGTACTATCAAAAGTACATGAATACATTACAGAACAATCAGCAGTAGATTAATATATCACCAGAACCCCCAAAAGTACTTAAATATGAGAACCAAGCATAGTACATCAATCAATAGTAATGTAATGTCAAGTGAGTCCAACATACATTTGTATAACATGATCCTACAATTCCCAGCATGTCATTAGCAACAGTAAGGAGTTACTGGCAGTTGTTGTTACCAGCCATCATCAGACTGCAGGCTATACAGGAACCACAGTATTGATGAGGCACAGTCAGTATCACAAATAAATATTTATATCAGGTACCATATAGGTACTCTCTTTGATAGGAGTATTTTTGTCTTCTCTTGTCTAGATCCATGATGACGTTCCAGCAATCTAGTCTCGCAGTCTTCTATCTTTCAGTCTTCTGTGCACATCCTGACATGGTGCCCTTAAAAATAATAAGAGTGTTTTTAAAATGTTCTCTGCATAAAAATATCTGCATGCTCAGTCTAAATAAGCCTCCTGTAGCATTTGCCTGCAACTGTCTGCCTATGAATACACCCGCTGTCATCCACTAATGAGCACACTTGCCACACTGAAAATGAGGACAATTCAATGCACAGAGCTGTCTAATCTGAAATAAGTGAGAAAGCATGCTGCCACCTTGTGGTGTGACAAATAGCTGAAGAGCTTGACTGCGCATCCAAGGTTAGAGGTACAATGTGGTAGTCAATATAGTGGAGAATGTGGGTGAAATACAACAGAAAAGTATTACATTTTTGTAAATGTGTTCAATACTTTTTACCCGTGTCATTTCTAATTATTACACATCACTACATTTATGGACATCTATGGTTTGATTTCTTTGCTTGTGTGGATTGGATGGGTTGTTACTGACATCTGGTAGAAATTCCATGTCAATAGCGCCTTTAGAAATATATTTACTTAGAAAATTGGTGATGTGTTCAATACCACGTGTGCATATTTCTGAAAGTAATTAAAAGTGAGAGAGTAAGTGAAAGATCTACTGCGTAAAATTGTGTGTATATTTATATACAAGATATTTTTCACTTGTATTCTCTTTTTTTTTCTTTTAGAAACATATTAAACCCTCAGCAGATAAACCCATGTATCTTGTAATAAGTCATCAGATTTGACAGCACATAGAATATGAACTCCTGAACCTAAATGATGGTGTTTTAGCTTCTAGCTGTCGGAGTATGTGACACATGACTGTTTCCTGTCTTCTTCTATATTTGTGAGCTTCTTAGGTTTTGCTGTACATGTTTAATATGTAAAATGAACAATCATACCGTGCGGTCTCACAAAATAGAACCGACTCTAAATCAACTGTAGGTGGCGCTGTTATTCCCTTTTTTACAATTTAGGTTCTCGACCAGTAGAACATACAAATGAAAGACATTGTTGAATCCACTCTTATGTTTTGTTTTTATCTGAAAGTATGTGCTAGAAAGTGAAATCTCAAAAAGCTAAAGAGATATGAAATATTTCTAATTATTCTATTAAAATTAGCAGAAATATGTTCTAATTGACCGCTGATATTATTGAACTGATATGTAGGATTCCACATACATTCTACTTTATTGATCAGGCGCAGACTAAAAGTGTCTAGTTTTTGAAGTGCTTTAAGGCTATGTTCCAACATAGCATAAATATTGTATTTTTTCAGCTGTTTTTGTGCAGGAAATCTGCTGCATTCACGGGTATATGCCCATGTGGCAGATTTGGTGCAGAAATTTTCTCCACTAAATCTGCATTTTGTAGCAAAAAAACACAATACAAA
Organism: Allobates femoralis; assembly: GCA_033576535.1. Lineage (NCBI taxonomy): Eukaryota > Metazoa > Chordata > Amphibia > Anura > Aromobatidae > Allobates > Allobates femoralis. Next base: position 337,489,167 of record JARQOC010000004.1, on the reverse strand, counting down.
ATACACCATATTTGACTTTGTGCAGTAAAAACTGCATTAGAAAAACTGATTCAAATATACAACAAAGAAAAAACCCAATAACTGGAACAGATTACTATTAAGTATTTTGCTTTCACATCTGCGGTACAGTGTAATTCCAAACAGATCCAGCAGATGTTGCCACATTTGCCGGATCTGCCCCGTAAGGGCCGACTTGCCTCACCAATCAGGCAAGTTGCATTCATTCTCTATGGGGCTTGCGGTCGGGTGTGTGGTAAGTGCGGTATTGACAAATCCGGCGATCCGGCACTTGCGGCTACTCAAAAAATACGCTACTAGCAGTGTTTTTTTTTGCTGTGCCACAACGCCGCAAGTGCCGAATCTGCCGGATTTGTCAATACCGCACTTGCCACACCCGATCGCAAGCCCCATAGAGAATGAATGGGACTTGCCTGATCGGTGCCGCAGTGCGGCCATTACACGATATCTGCCAGATCTACTGTGAATTACACTGTATCACAGATGTGAAAGGGTCTAAGGCAGCTAAAAAACATCATGGCTATATTTTTTTCTAAAGTAGCACTACAGCATTTTTTTATTGCAAAGATAGCTGGAATGGAGCTTTAAATGAAAGTCTCCTGCCCCCAGTCTTATACTCACTTGCTGCTGTGTTCATCTTGTTCTAGTGTCACTGCGGTCGGTCTCCTATGATTTCTGACTTGCCGGCAGATCTAGTGTTTCATGCAGCACACCGGGGTCAATGCTCCATACATTGGATTGTATGAGAGCCTTGTCCTGGCCTACTTCTGGCTCTCATAGAGATGCATTGAGTGCTTTTGATGTAACATCTGACTTCCGGTCAGTCAGTAGTTGCAGGCACAATATGGTGCCATGGGTCCAGATTCATGCCAAAAAAGGATGAAACAACTAGAGGGTAAGTATAAGACAGGGGCAGGGGACTAAGATTAAAAGCACCACTTCAACCTAAAAAAAACCTGCTGCAGTGGTGCTTTAACAGTGTGTTTAGTGGTGTTTTTAGAAATGATACCACTAGAGGGCTCATATGCCTACATTAGGGAGCACTTCTTATGTCTCTCTACATCTACTCGCTTATTCACAAGAACCAGCACATTACAAACTTGGCCATACATGTAACATTACTGTTAGCGGAACAAAAATTACCACCCCTGAAAACAATAAATCAGGTATTAAAATTCCAAACATATTCTTGTATATCAGGCATGCACTCATCAGCTAGAGGCTCATGGGCCCCGATGTGAAAACTTCAACGGGGCCACCAATTATTGCAAATTTTTAATAGCAATAGGCTTTTTCTATAGGCCAAAGGGACTTTTGGGGCCACTTAGGCTCCAGGGCCCCGCTGCGATTGCAACCCCTGCACCTGTTGTAGTTATGCCCCTGCACAGCACCACTCACCATACTCTGAGCAGCAGCTGTAAGTACACCCTGTCACTATTATTGACAGCTTGTTCTGCACAGATATACTGCCGAGACAGGGCAGATATTGACAGCTTGGGGCCCTTGTGTAAGAAATTATGCCTGGGCCTCCTTCTTTTATGGCGACAAAGCTATAGATATATTCTACATAATGTCCTCTTTTGTTATGTAAAGCACCGTCCCTTGCATATTGAAATATCTTGTTATTTTTGTTATCGCACCATGTATTTATTTCATAGCGTCCTCTCTTGTTAGATATAAAATGACATGACTGCTGATGGAACATGGTGAAGCTTCTCTTCTAACGGAGGAGCTGATGGATGGGTCTTCTGGGCAGATGCTTCTTTACCAGCGGTCATTATATTTTAACAAAAGAGGACTATGTAATAGAGAGGGTGCTGTGAATAACAAATATAACAAGAATATGGATGGTGCTATACATAGCGAGGGAGAATACTATAGAATAAGGGATGGCTCTATACATAACTAGAGGGAATGCTAATAAGGGGCATTGCTATACACAATAAAAGAGCAAACTATGTAATTAAGGATGCCGCTTTACAACATAAGTTCATAAATTAAATATTACCGGTCTGTGCTATATGAGTCGGTCTACAGGGTAGGGGGGGTACTCGGATACCGGGACAGGAGGTTACTTCAGTGGGGATCACGGTTGGTCGGTTCCCGGTTCTGTGTCCTGGACCCTCAGTGGCAGGTGGGGGTGATGTTGATGGGGGATATGTAACGTGACGCCACCTGTGGTACCTGGTAATGTAGTTACCAGCGCTGCAGCCGGCCGCTGAGGTGATGGAAATGCAGCTTTGGTAGTACAGCTCCCCACAGACGGAGCTTTACCTCAGGGCAGCAGGGTGGAAGAGGGGAGTAGTAGTCCTCACATCTGTGGTGCCGTAGAGGCCCTCCGGGCGGCGGATGAAAGGAGAGCAGACACCAGATCAGCTCAACACAGTTCTTTACTGGCACCAGATGAAATCGGTACATGGTACAATCTGGGTTAACCGGGGGCAGTAGCCGCAGCTTTTGGAGGCTTTTCCAGAGTCTATCAGAGGTGTCTTTCAAATGGCACTCCTGGTCCCTTTCCCATCTGTGCCCTGATGGCCTTCTGTACTCCCACTCGCGAGTCTAGTCTCTAGTCCTTGGGGTCTGTTGCCTAAAGCCTCTTTCCTTCTCAGCGTCATGAACCCTGCTATGGGACTGATGTTGGACTGCTTGATGGGTGCTGTGGCTCCCTTATGCCAGGCCCACAGCCTGCCAGTCTGCGGTTAGGGATAAACCGTTAACTAACCACCTCGGTTCCGGTGTTTCGGTGATGACCTGGGTCTCCAGCTGGCTCTGACAAGTACTGGAGTGGCCCCCTTCTCTGTCCGGGTCACCCCTCTCCTAAGAGGTGCCCTCCTAACACAGTTGCAGGGTCCCCTGTGTCCATCCTCTCTGCTGTCTTACACCGTCTGACTGACTAGTCTTCTGTCAGTCATGTCTTCCCGCTACTCTAGGCTCCACCCCCCTGGGACCTACTGAATATATGGTCCCCTGTACTACGGTGGCCTATTGTATGGGTGTTGGTTGCAGACTCTGTAGGGTCCTCAATATCCATGGCTACGGAGGCACTACACCTTCTGTGTGGGGTGCAGTACCTCCCTGTGGTGCCTTGCCATAGGGGTGCCACACTATACATAATAAGGCTACAGTCCTGCATTCATGTGCAGTGTCAATGTGCTACCTGTTTTTTATCTCAGACAACACACAGACACAGAACAGGAAATGCTCTGAACCACACAGATCTCATTCTCGGATCTGTGATTTTCACAGATATTTGAAAGGATCTATCAAACTCTGTGTGTCTGTGTGACGTCCGATAAAAAAAAACTCTGGCAGTACATGGACACATCACACAAATGTGACCTAGGGGATTTAACAAATAACAGCTTTACTCCAAGTCATACAGTACAGAATAAATATTGATATTCAGTGACTTACCCCTGATATCCCATCTGATTAGTTTTCTGTTTCTTCTCCATCAGATCAGACCTTCATGTTAACATCTTCCAGCCAAGACTCATCTTGTCACTGATGACCACAGCTCTGAAAATAACAAGGTCACACATATTGTATATATACATTTACCTACTGAATAAAAAATCCCCCACACTGCGCCCCTGAATATAAATACGTACCCCACAATATGTAAAATACAATTAGCCACCCACTATTCACAATATAAAGTGATAATAAGCTGATACTGTGCCCCATAAACTATAATCTCTGCTGCTCAATATACAAAAATAAATCAGTCTGAGTGACTCTCACCTTAATTAATTCTATGGCTATGTGCACATGTTGCGTTTTTGGTGCAGAAAATATGCAACGATTTACAGTACAATCAGAGGGAGGGAGTATACTAAATCTCATGCACACGCTGCTTATTTTTTCCTTGCAGATTTGAAGCAGATTCAGATCTGTAGATGTCAATTCTTGTAGCTTTTTTGCAGCATATGACACCCATACTAATGACTGAGGAAAAATATGAAGCACAAACGCAAGTAAAAAAAAAACACGTATTTAATGCAGTTTTCTTCCTGCCAACAAATCAGGATTTATACCAGAATTTTCTGCTGCAAATCCTGAATGTGTGCACATAGCCTGAGTCCCTGTCCTGTGTCCTCCCCCCACAATTCATTATACAGGGTGGGCTATTTATATGGATACACCTAAATAAAATGGGAATGGTTGGTGATATCAACTTCCTGTTTGTGGCACATTAGTATATGGGAGGGGGACATCTTTTCCAGATGGGTGGTGACCATGGCTGCCATTTTGAAGTTGGCCATTTTGGATCCAACTTAATTTTTTTCCAATGGGAAAAGGGTCATGTTACACATCAAACGTATTGAGAATTTCATAAGAAAGCAATGGTGTGCTTGGTTTTAACATAAGTGTTCCAAGTGCTACCCATTGTGTTGGATTGTCAATGCAACCCTCTTCTGCCACTCTTGACAGACTGATAGCAACACCGCAGAAGAAATGCTAGCACAGGCTTCCAGTATCCGTTGTTTCAGATGCTGCACATCTCGTATTTTCACAGCAAAGACAATTACCTTCAGATGACCCTAAAGATAAAAGTCTAAGGGGGCCAGATTGGGAGACCTTAGGGGCCATTCAACTGGCTCACGATGACCAATTAACTTTCTAGGAAACTGTTCATGTAGGAATGCTCGGACCTGAAACCCATAATGTGGTGGTGCAACATCTTGTTGGAAAAACTCAGGGAACGTGCCATCTTCAGTGCATAAAGAGGGCAACACATCATCATGTAGCAATTTCAGATACCCAAAGGCATTGAGGTTTCCATTGATGAAAAATGGCCCCACTACTTTGTACCCCATATTCCACATCATGCCATCAATTTTTGTGTTCCAACAGTCTTGGAGGGATCTATCCACTGTGGGTTAGTGTCAGACCAATAGTGGTAGTTTTGTTTGTTAACTTCACCATTCACAAAAACGTTTGTCTCATCTCTGTACATAATGTTCTGTGTAAACTGAGGGTCCTGTTACAATTTTTGCTTTGCCCATTCTGCAAATTCAATGCAGCAATCTGGGTCATCCTCGTTGAGATGCTGCAGCAGCTGGATTTTGTAAGGGTGCCATCTGTGAATAACTAATATCCGCCGAAGGGATGTTCGACTGATGCCACTCTCCAGTGACATGCAGCGAGGGCTACGCTGTGGGCTCTTGCTGAATGAAGCTAGGACAGCCACTGATGTTTCTTCATTAGTGACAGTTTTCTTGCGTCCACATTTTAGCACATCCAACTCTGAACCTGTTTCACAAAATTTGGCAAGCAGTTTGCTAACTGTAGCATGGGAGATGGGTGGTCTTGTGGGGTGTCTTGCACTGAAAGCTGCTCCACTTACCCGGCTACTGCGTTCACCAGACATCAACACAATTTCAATCCACTCCTCATGTGTTAACCTCTGCAACATGTCAATGGCTGTCAACAAAGAGAAACTTGTAAATAACACAAGAAAGAATAACCTTACATTAAAACCAAGCACACCATTGTTTTTCTGTGGAAATTCTCAATAACGTTGATGTGTCACATGACCCTCTTCCCACTGAAAAAAATAAAGTTGGATCCAAAATGGCCAACTTCAAAATGGCCACCATGGTTACTACCCATCTGGAAATGTTTTCTCCCTCCCATATACTAATGTGCCACAAACAGGAAGTTGATATCACCAACCATTCCCATTTTATTTAGGTGTATCCATATAAATGGGCCACCCTGTAAATTCCTGATAGCAACACAAAGAATTGTAGGGTAATGGAACACTATCAGGACCATATAATGAATTGTGGGGTGAGGAAGTGTGCTATCAGGACCATATCATAAATTGTGGGGTGAGACGATGCTATCAGGGCCATATAATGAATTGTTGGGTGGGGGATGGTATCAGGGCCATGTAATGAATAGTGGGGTAGGGGATGCCATCAGGACCATATAATAAATTTTGGGATAAGAGATGGTATCAGGGCCATATGATAAATTGTGGGAGGGGCGCTATCAGGGCCATATAACGAATTGTAGGGTGAGGCAGGATGCTATCAGGACCATATAATGAATTGTAGGGTGAAGGTATGCTATGAAGACCATGTATTTAATTGTTGGGTGAGGAGACACTATTAGGGCCATATAATGAATTGTGGGATGGGATATGGTGAGGGAGGATTCTATCAGGGCAATTTCATTAATTATGAGGTGGGGGATGCTATCAGGGCCATACAATGAATTGTGGGGTGAGGGGACGCTATCAGGGTTATATAATGAATTGTGGGATGAAGTTATGCTATCAGGGTTATATGACAAATTGTGGGGTAAGGTAATGCTATCAGGGCCATATAATGAATTGTGGGTGAGGGATGCTATCAGTGCCATATATTGAATTGTGGGGTGAGGGACGCTATCAGGGCCATATAATGATTTGTGGGGTGAGGGGATGCTATCAGGCCATATAATGAATTGTGGGGTGATGGGGTGCTATCAGAGCCATATAATGAATTGTGGGGTGGTGGATGTTATCAGTGCCATATAATGAATTGTGAATGAAAAATAAAAAACATACAGAGAGGCGCCCTTGTGTGTACTTAGTGGTCTAATGGGGATTTTTGGGGGAGGGGAGTTGAGAGATCACTCACTTTTTGTGGTTGTGCACCTCTGCACAACCACAGTATGGCCTTTGGTGTGTAATCACACACCACACGATCCTCCAGTGTTAAGGCTTGGCCGGTCACGTGGGAGTGATGTCACTGCACCTCCTTCACTCTATGCTACGTTGCTGTAGGCTGCAGCTCCTACCACTACCAGAGGGATATCAATGGTGAACATGGCAAGTATGCGTTTTTTTGGTAGAGTGCATGAATCCAGCATCCAGGCACAGATTATCCTTTTGATAATGCTTCTTTATTTCACAAATGAAAACTTACAACTGAGCCAAAGCACAAGGTGAACAGGTCTGTAGGACCTTGGCCTTGATCACCTTGGCATTGGTAGAACGGCTTTGTAAATTTTTTGGAAAAAAACTATTAACTAAGTACCCTGTTTTTGACACAGTTTTTTACTAGCACTTGTTTTTTATTATTATCTACAAGTATTATAGCAGAGTACTTTTACGCATTTGTTATACTGTTTTTTCTGTGGTCTAGTTATTCGGTGGTGTGAACACGGTCCTACAGACCTGTTCACTTTGTGCTTTGGCCTCAGTAGTAAGTTTTCATTTAGTCTTTTGTTATGCAAGATAGAGAGTTCCTATTCTGAGTCAGGCACATAAGGTGCTGTCTGCTGCACTGTGTCCATATTGGACTCTGGCGCGTCTTCGTCCTGCATCCATGAGGTATATTTATACAGGATCAAGTTTTAAATTAGTTAGATAGGGACTGTTCTGATATGGCTTATCTTGGCGTTGGTAGAACGGATTTACACATTTTTTGCAAAAAACATATTAACTAAGTACCCTGTTTTTGACACTGTTTTTTACTAGCACTTGCTTTTTATTATTACCTATTTATAGCAGAATACTTCTAAATGTTTGTTATACTGTTTTTTCTGTGGTCAAGTTTATTTGACAAATGTGACTCTCACAATATGCTTTGGAGGGTCACTGCCTTCATCACGTGATACAGCTCTGGTCTTTTCCTATGCCCACAGATGAAATTCAATGCATTTGCATGCAGCATTCAGCAGTCAATGCTGCGGGCAAGTGAGGGATTAAAGTGCACTCCGGTTCCTGGAAAAAGTTTTGGTACTGTGTTAGGCTGGCTTCACACCACAGCGCAATCCGATCCGGGGTTGTTAGGCATGAACCTGACAGCCCCGGACCGGATCACCACACAGAACCGGAGGGCCGAATGTGCCCTCCGATCCTGTGTGCAGCCGGACGCAGCTGCAGCTGCTAATGATATAGGACCGCGGCTGGCAGGGAGCTAGCCGCGGTCCTGAAAGAACAGCTGCGTGCAGCCAACAGTGTCCGGTTCCTGGATCCTCCAGGTCCGGGGCAATCCAGCCCCATAGGCTCACATGTTACGGAGCGCTGGATTGCCCCGGATTCGGGAGGATCCGGGCGAATCTGGGATCCGGCAAATTGGGGAGATTTTTCTCCCCGGACACAAAAATGTTGCAAGCAACATTTTTATGTCCGGAGAGAATAATCCGTATTATCCTGGATTCCACCGCAGTGATAAAACCGGATGGTAGAGAGCTACCATCCAGTTCCATCCGGCCCATAGGCTACTAAGGGGCCAAAAACCGGTCCGGGGCTCTCTGGTTTACACCGGACAGCCCCGGGCCGGATCACACGAGCTGTGAAGCCAGCCTTAGCCACTCAACATCAAAGGGTCTGTGAATCCAAATTCATTAGATCTTTCGATTATATCCAGGAAGAGCTAAACATATCTGATGGTACCTTTACACGCTGCTACAGAAGGTTAGAAACAACCGGGTTTCGGAGACAAATGTATCTTGCACCATCAAAACACCGCGTAAATCAGGTTGTTGCTACCCGTCACTGTCGACACCTGTTTTTGAGCAGTGCTCTAAAAAAGGTTGCTTTCAACCCAATGGTAGCGGCGTGTAAATGAGGAACAGGAAGGTGACACAGCCTCCGGGATACCGCACCCCTTCAGCGATCATTGGTGGAAGCTCCTGCGTTACGATTGGTTGTCCCTTCATAGGGCAGCATATTTAAGGAGATGACCAGTCACACTACACTATTGCAATAGCATCATGTATTAGCCAGCCTTCCTGCGCTGGCTGGCCAATCATGATGTTATTGCATTGTCCAATCACCGTACGAGCGTCTCGTAATCCTCAACTCTGGCACGCCTATGTGTTGTCCCTGCTGCCCCAGGTCCTCCCATATATTACCTTGTGGTAGCGGCGTGTAAATGAGGGAAGGTGCTCTACAGAAGGTAACCTGCGGCACCCGTCGGTGCCTCCAGGGATAGGAAAAACCTTCTGTAGAGCACTTAGTAGCGGCGTGTAAAGACGGTATCGGGTACCGTTAGCAACTGTTGGAACGTGCTCGTGCACGTGAGACACCCGGTTGTTTCTAACCTTCTGTAGCGGGGTGTAAAGGTACCATGACAGATTTATGGCTCATTATAACATCTGAAGAATGTTGTTCAAATACACTGAAGTCTTAAGACAACAGGTTTTCATATAAATTAAAGTCATGAAAACTTTGATATCATTAAGCTTGGCTGATTGATGATCCTCTCCAGACTTTGTTTTGTTTATTTAGTTAAATGTCCATTCATTATACCTTGCATTTGCTCTAGTTTTTCATTTAGATATTTTGAATTTCTTTCAATATTTTGTCATACCATGCCTGATAAAGGGATCAGAGACGTCTCGAAAGCTCACCTTGTAACATCACTTATTTTATTTTTGTTAGGCCGGCTACACACCACGGTTTTGTGGTGTCAGGCTGTGTCCAGTGTTTTGCTGGATGCACTGGACACAGCCTGCCCTCCGATCCTGTTTTCTGCCGGATTCGTTTGTGAGCGGCAGCTGCCGCTGTCCAATACTGAAATTTCAGCCCTGGAGGTCTCCAGGTGTTGAAATTTCAGTCGGAGAGCTGTCCAGGTGCTGAAATTCAGCAGCGGCTGCTTTTAGCAGCCGCCACTGTATCCTCACCCGGCATCCGCCAGCCAGTCTGATTTTATGTTGGATCCGGCGCGATCCGGTGCCCATAGACTCCCATGTTATGGGGCGCTGATTCGCGCCGCATCCGGGAGGATCTGGGAGGATCTGATTTTGTCAGATTTTTGCCCCGGACACAAAAACACTGCAAGCTGCGATTTTGTGTCCGGGGCAAAAAAAACTGAATGTGCTGAATACTCCCGGACAGGACAAAACGGGATGGCAAATCACTGCCATCTGGCCCCATAGGGAAACAATGGGGCCAAAATCAGATCCGGGGCTGTCCGGTTCACGCCGGACAGCCCCAGATCCTAAAAAACCGTGGTGTGAAGCTGGCCTTAGCCATTAAAAGGTATCATAACTACATGATTACTATCTTGTTTCTCCACTGACAGCAATCAACATTTTTTCTGATTCCTGGAAACCAGTGGGCCCCACATCTGTCCAGGAACTCACCCCCTTTTTGTTCTATCCACAGCCTAGTAAAGG